>BLSH010286203.1:182851-201248 GCA_018402905.1 Glandirana rugosa | reverse complement strand
CAGTATGTGAAATCTCAAATTACTCCAACAATCTGATCGTTGTGCACGATCGTAGTGATCGTTGTGTTATGCAGAGTTTGATCTGCAATCTGCAACTCAAAGCAGCAGTATGTGAAATCTCAAATTTCTGCAATCTATCCCTCAGAGCAACAGCAGTAGTAATCTCAGGATGCAGGATCAGATGTTAAAATGTCTGCAATCTCTCCTTGACAAAAACGCAGACAGCTTCCTCTCCCTACACTAACCCAAGAGCATGTGACATGCAGCACTGTGACTCCAGCTTATAAAGAGGCTGGGTCACATGATGCACTGGCCAGTCACAGCCATGCCATTAGTAGGCATGGCTGTGATGGCTTCTAAGGGCAAACGAGTGAAACGCTTGTTGATTGGCTGCCTTTCAGCTATTCTACATGCATGATCAACTACCAGAACCCAGAACCCGAACGTTTTTTGAAATGTCCGTGTTTGGGTCCGGGTCCCGGACACCCGAAAGTTCGGTACGGACCCGAACGTTACAGTCCGGGTTCGCTCAACACTAATTATGACAAACTGGTCTAGGTAGTCCCTGAACACATTGTTGACCAGGTGCTGGAAGGTGGCCGGGGCGTTGCAGAGCCCGAAGGGCATCACAAGGTATTCATAGTGGCCGAATCTCATTCTGAAAGCAGTCTTCCATTTACATAGTTACATAGTACATAGTACATAGTTAGTCAGGTTGAAAAAAGACATAAGTCCATCTAGTTCAAAAAAAAAAAAAACATTTATATATATATAACCAAATAATCCCATATACAATCCTTCACCCACAGTTGATCCAGAGGAAGGCAAAAAACCCCAGCAAAGCGTGATCCAATTTGCTATAACGGGGGAAAAAATTCCTTCCGGATTCACCCTGGATCAACTTTACCTAAAAATGTTAGTACCCAGTTATATTATTTACATTTGTCACCCTCTCAGATGAGAATGAGGTTATATGCCCCACGGAGGTCTAATTTGGAAAAAATAGTAACAGCACCCAGTCGCTGGAACAGCTTGGGTACCAGGGGTAAGGGATAGTGGTGTTTGATAGTTATCTTGTTGAGGTCCCGGTAGTCGATGCATGGTCTCAGAGACTGGTCCTTTTTCTCAAAAAAGAATATTCCCGCTCCAGCAGGGGACGTGGATGGCCGGATAAAACCCTTCTCTAGATTTTCATCTAGGTAGGCCTTGAGCTCCCCCTCAGAGAGCGGGTAAAACCGGCCGAAAGGTACTTCTACATCGGGCAACAGTTCAATGGGGCAATCGTAGGCCCGGTGCAGAGGCAACTTGTCTGCCCCCTTCTTGCTGAACATGTCCAGGAAATCTTGATAAGCTGAGGGAACTGCATCTCGGGTCTCCTGGTCAGGGTCATGATCCAGACATAAGACAGAGGGAGAAGGCTCCCGGGGTTGCTGTAGACAATGATGCCGGCAGTAGAAGGATGGGAACTGGACGTCCCCTGTGATCCAATTAATATCGGGGCAGTGTGCCCACAGCCATGGGAGGCCAAGAATTACTGGGTAGAGCAGGGATGCAATAGAATCTAGGGTCAGGTACTCGGAATGATCAGTGACAGTCTTAGCAAGGAGGGGAATGGTTTCGTGGGTAACTGTACCCGATTTGAGGGGTGATCCGTCGGCCAGGTGGATGACCATCCGGTGTGCTTTGGGTTTAAGGGGAATCTGATGCTGTGCAGCAAAGGATAGGTCCACAAAGCATCTGCAGACGCCTGAGTCCAGGATGGCTGAAACTTGGATGCTCCCGTTGGGGAGTTGGAGAGACAGAGGAAGCACCAGATGGGCTGCCTGGTCGGGTAGAGACAGGACAACTCCCTCGGGGGAGATGGGACTCTTCGCTGGTCATGACCTGACACGATGCCCAGAACCTCCGCAGTACAGGCTTAGGTTGAGGCTGAGATGTCTGTGTCTTTCTTCGGGGTAAGGGGTGTGGGTGGACGCACAGTAAGCATGGATTCCGACAAGTTCCCTGCAGATCACTCGGCCCTACGTTCCCGCAGACGGTGGTCAACCTGGATGGCCAGGTCAATCAGAGCCTCGCGGGATTGAGGCGCCCCTACTCGAGCCAATTCATCCTTCAGTGGCTCGGACAGGCCCAACTGAAAATGATAGCGGAGGGCCGCATCATTCCAGGCTGTATCAGCAGCCCAGCACCAGAACTCAGCATTGTAATCTTCTGCCGAGCGTTGACCCTGCTGGAGGGCATGGAAAGCTGTCTCCGCGGTCGCGGCCAAGTGGGGGTCCTCATAGAGTAATGCCATGGCCCGGAAGAAGAGGTGCAGGTCAACTGTTTCAGGGGCTTTCTGTTCCAGGAGACGGTGGGCCCATGCTTGAGCTTCCTCTCGTAAGAGAGAGATAACCAGCCCCACCTTAGTGACTTCAGAGGAAAAGGTGCGGGGTTGCAGCGCAAAATACAGTTCACAGGCTCTGCGAAAACCCCGAAACTTCCTGCGGTCCCCTGAGAATTGCTCAGGTAATGGTACCTCTGGCTCAGTGGGCAGGGTGCCGATAAGCTGGTCGGAGCTTGATGCGGCCGACATGGAAAGTTCTTGGACTTGGCTTTCCATTTGGGTGTACCCATCTTGTAAGTCCTTTATGGCTCGGGTCAGCCCAGTCAAGTGAATGCATAGCTCCTGCGTTGGAGAGGGCCCCTGCGCAGACTCAGACATGGCTGTTCGTTGCTGTCACATACCTGGTGGTGGAGTCTGGCTTATGCAGTGGGCAACCTCTCTTACGACCCTGATTCATGAACCCCTGGTAGTGTAGACAGGGAGCTCGGGAGTGCAGGGAGGCATGAGGGTCGGACTGGGTCACTGGTGGTGGTGTGCTGGTCCGTGTAGTGCTCGTGCAAGCTGAAGCATAGTGATGCAGGCCGGGTCGGTAACGGGCTGGCGGAGCAGTACAGATGGGTCAGGCTGGAGAGTAGTCAGCTACAAGCAGAGTTCGTTAACAGCGAGGTACATGAGGGTAGGCAGAAGAGTGGTCGTGGAAGCCATGGTCAGTGCAGACATGCACGGACGCGAACGGAGGGCCAGAAATGGCCAGAGTCCATTTTCCTAACAAAGCGGCTATGAGTTTTGTTAGGTGTCTTAGCATAGGGGGGAAGTTAGCCAAAAAAAGGTTGGAGGGGTCTGAGGTCAATTTGATTCCCAAATATGTTAGTGTATTGGAAGTTCAAGTGAATGGGAGCACTGTTTGTAAGTGGGAGTGGATGGAGGGTGGCATGGAGATATTAAGAGCTTTAGATTTCTGAGCATTGACCACCAGCCCACAAATGTTAGCGAAATTCATCAGTGTGGATAGAAGATTAGGAGTGGACGTCAGTGGAGAGGTGAGAAATAACAGGACGTGATCCGCAAAAAGACAAAGTTTATGAGTATGTCCACCTGTTTCCAGTCCTTTTATGTTAGGGTCGTTGCGTATTTTCTGGGCCAGTGGCTCAATGTCTAGGGTAAATAAAAGTGGGGAAAGTGGGCATCCTTGTCGAATACCTCTTCTAACTGAAAATGAATCAGAGCGATGTCCTGCGTATGTAACCTGAGCTGTAGGATCTGAGTAAAGGGAGAGGGTCCATTTGAGGAAGTGAGGGCCGAAGCCCCAATTCAGCAAGACTTTCTGGAGGTACGGCCAGGAAAGGCTATCAAAAGCTTTTTTTATGTCTAAAGAGAGAAAACATGTGGGGATACATCGGGAGCGGGCCAGGTGAGTCAAAAGGACTACTCTACGCATGTTATCCCCTCCCTGTCTAGAGGGCATAAAGTTTACCTGATCTCTATGTATTAGTGTACCTATAATTGTGTTGAGGTGGGAGGCGAGCACTTATGCAAGTAGCTTGATGTCATTATTCAATATTGAAATGGGACGAAAGTTAGACCATGATTAGAGTTGAGCGAACTTGAACTGTAAAGTTCGGGTCCGTACCGAACTTTTGGGTGTCCGGGACCCAGGTCCAGGGTTCTGGTATTTTATTACATGTGTTGAAAAGCTGCCAAGTGCAGCCAATCAACAAGTGTTTCACTGGTTTTCCCTAGAAGCCATCACAGCCATGCCTACTAATGGCATGGCTGTGATTGGCCAGTGCATCATGTGACCCAGCCTCTATATGGGGCTGGAGTCACTGTGCTGCCTGTCATATGCTCTCAGGATAGTTTAGGGAGAGGATGCTGCTGGCTCTGTGAGGGACAGATTGCAGAACATCTCATGCTGCATTACTGAACGATCTGATTGTGGATTAGGGAGAGATACTAGTACTGCTGTTTTGAGGGACAGATTGCACACCTCATCCTGCTGCACAGAACGATCTGACTGGACTAGGTAGAGTCTACTGCTTTAAGGGAAAGATTATTCTTCTAAAATCATCATCAAGTTGTACAGGGAAAGGTTCCAGATGTTGCTTTAAGGGAAAGATTAGTGTTCTAAAATCATCAAGTTGTACAGGGAAAGGTTCCAGCTGTTGCTTTAAGGGAAAGATTAGTGTTCTAAAATCATCATCGAGTTGTACAGGGAAAGGTTCCAGCTGTTGCTTTAAGGGAAAGATTATTCTTCTAAAATCATCTTCAGAGTGTGTGGGAAAAGTCTGTTTCAGCCGCATAGAGCCATATTAGTGTTCTAAAATCATCTTCACAGTGTGTGGGAAAAGCCTGTTTCAGCCGCAGAGAGCCATATTAGTGTTCTAAAATAATCTTCACAGTGTGTGGGAAAAGCCTGTTTCAGCCGCAGAGAGCCATATTAGTGTTCTAAAATCATCTTCACAGTGTGTGGGAAAAGCCTGTTGCAGCTGCAGAGAGCCATATTAGTGTTCTAAAATCATCTCCCACACACTTTGAAGATGATTTTAGAAAACTGATATGGCTCTATGCGGCTGAAACAGGCTTTTCCCACACACTTTGAAGATGATTTTAGAACAATAATCTTTCCCTTAAAGCAACAGCTGGAGGCTTTCCCTGTACAACTAGTTCTGTAGGGAGAGGTTCCTACTGTTGCTTAAAGGGACAGATTATTGTTTCTTGCACAAAATTAAAAAGTGCATCTACATTGCTGGTTTAAAAAAAAACAAAAAAATTCCAAAAATAAAAAAAACAGTGTTGGCTTCCTCCTCCTCCTCCACCACCACTTTCACCGCCTCCTTAACCTCCAACTCCACATCCACCTCCATTTTTTATTTTTTTATGTGATTTTAGCTTAAAAATTATTTTAAGTTATTTCCCTATCCCCATTTCTTTGTAGGGCACTTGTCCGACCCTTAATCCCATTTTCCTTCCTTTTGCAGACCTCTAGGACTTTCCAGGACTTTGTTACAGCCTTTTTTGTGCCTAAAAGTTCGGGTCCTCATTGATTTCAATGGGGTTTGGGGTCCGAGTCAAAGTTCGGGTAAAGTCCGGACCCGAACCCGGACTTTGTCCCGAAGTTCGGCCGAATCTGCAGAAACCGAACTTCCAGAGGTTCGATCAACTCTAACCATGAAGTATCATCTGTTTGGGGTTTTGGGATCATTGATATTGTGGCATGCAGTGAGTCTGAAGTAAAGAGTTTTTCCTGCAGTATCGAGTTAAAGGCTACGGCTAGGATGTCTATAAAGCACTTGTAGTAAGCAACCGTAAAGCCGTCAGGGCCTGGGCGCTTGTTATTTTTGAGAGTTTTGATCGCTATTCATATTTCTGATTCGGAAATGGGTAGATCTAATTGTGTTCTCTGATCTGCTGATAATACAGGCAAGGTAAGTGGGTCTAAGAAGTCTGAGATCTGTTTTGGGTCGACTGTGGGGGTTGGGACCGAATATAGGTCTTAGAGAATTTTACGGAATATTTGGAGGATTTTCACGGGGTTGCTAGAATAAGAGTTTTGGGCCGTTTTTAATCGTATGGGTTTGTGGGGCTTGTCCAGATTACGTATGGAGAGAGCCATATAGGTGTCCGGCTTATTGGCTTTCATGTAAGTCCGGTGATTAGATCGCCTGAGAGATTTTTCGGCTGAATCTGTTAAGAAGAGGCCTAGTTCCAATTTGGCTTTGTCTAATTTGTCTTTATTATCAGAGATGGGAATGGCTTGGAAGTTGGCATGCGGCCTGGGTAAAGGCTTGTTCTAGAGTTTGGAATTTAACCTGACGTTCTTTTTTCCTATGGGAGACCAAAGTGATCAAGGTTCCCCGGATTACCGGCTTATGTGCTTCCCAGAGTATTAGGGGAGAAACATCACCCGTGGAGTTTAGGCATATATACTCTTTAAGGGCAGTTTCCACGTCCTGGATATGGGACGGATGGGCAAGAAGGGAATCATTAAGGGAACAAGCTCTGTTACCTTGTGGAGGTACGAGAGAAGACAGTGAGGACAATTTAGCATTGTGATCAGACCATGGTATTGGAGTTATAGAGGAGGACTGAAGTAGCAACAAGGAGCCCACTGAGGTGAGGACATGATCAATTCAGGAAAATTTGTGGGGGTTAGAATAGTAAGTGTATTGTTTTTTTGTAGGGTTATATTCTCTCCATGTTTCCACAAGCGAGTGTTGTTGCAAAAGTTGTTGAAGATTAAGTTTGTTAAGGTTCGCTGGTGCAGAATATGGTGATTTGTCTAGAAAGGGAGAGAGAACTTGGTTGGAGTCACCTCCAATGAGTAGAGTGCCTTTTTTGTGGGCGTCAATTACTTGAAAAAGGTGGGAGAGAAAGGAAGTGGGTTTATTGTTAGGGGCATAGTATGAGACTACAGTGACAGGTGTATCTATAAAGTGGCCAATTAGAATTAAATATCTGCCTTCTGGGTCACGTATTTCAGATTTTAATGTAAAAGGAGCGCATCTGTGGAAGGCTATTACGACCCCTCTCTGTTTGGTATCAGCCGAGGCAGTGTAGTATTGGGGATAGGTGGCGCTTAGGTATTTGGGAGTAAGCTGTTTTGTGAAGTGTGTCTCCTGTAGACAAATGACGTGAGCTTTAAGTGAGGCAAAAGTACGGAGGGCCTTGCGCCGTTTACATGGGGAGTTTAACTCCTGCACATTGAGAGAGAGGATATTGAACTTAGCCATGGGGAAAAATAAACGTATGAGCAAGTGTTAGGTTTATGTCGGAGTAGAGGTTCTCCCTTCTGGCTTGTAGAGAAAAAATATACAAATCATGAAAAGGGAAAGATAGGACTGAAAAAGAGTAGGGAAGGTAAGAAGAACATAGAAGAGGAAGAGAAAGAGATTTCTTACCATCCAAGCAGGGCCAATTTCCCTGTTTGAAGGGGAACATGTTGCCCAAGGAGTCCCTGAAAATTGGGGTCGGTGGGCAAGATGTAGGGGGCAGCAGTGACAAACAGCTGGAGACCTGAGGCAATAATATAAGTCAAATTGATAAGTTTTGCAGCCAGGCCGTAGAAAAGACAAAAGCCTGGAAGTTTATGATCAGCTATGGTTTACAATATGCATTTGTTTTATATTATGGCTGATGGGAGGGAGCAATGTGTAGGTCTTATTCGCAAGTTCTAAAGAATTGCACTACATATAAGTGATTGAGGTAAGTGAATCTCGAGAATGCTGTTAGATAGTCGCGTATGAGGGGGGAAGGTCTGGAATTGTCCTCTCAGGGAGGTATGTAATATAGGGGTGGGCCTAAAATTGACCCTTTTCTAGAGAGGTAAGGGTGGATGTCTGGAAAGTCACGTACCACCATTTCAAGAAAGAGGTGTTTGCAAACAGATAACTATAACATTTAACATAACCTGAAGAGATCAAGAGGGAGTATCCAGGTAGAGTCCAGTCCCTCAAGGCCTCCGTTAAAGGGGGGCCAAGGGGCAGTGGGTCACTCGCAGCACCAAAAACTGGGTTCCATCTAGGGTACGTTTTCAGTCTCAGGTTCTGAAAAAGTCAAGTTTGTGAGCAACAGATGGTGAAAACAGCTAAAGCACTAAAACAGCGCGAAGAAAAAAAAAAGAGTCTTAAGGCTAAGCCCGGGTGAAAAATAAAACAGATATGCAGAAGGCTAGGTTTGTCTTGTCTCAAAGGTTCAAAGTTCAGGTGGATACCTAAGAGCCTGTTGGGCAGGCAAGCAATGAACGCCATATATTGGCGAATAGAGATTGATCATGAGAGGCATTTTACCTTCAGTCCATTGAGTCAGAAGGGTCTTGGAGGCTGGGTGTGATTCTGCTTCTCTTAGAAGAAGATGAAGGGGTGTGGGGTGCTTTCTGTGGTGAGCAGGAGGCTGAGCGTTGCCGGGATCCTTGCGAGGAGATTGAGTCCGCCGGGGACAGGTGGAGGTCTTGCAAGCAGTTTTGTAGGTCGTCAGCAGTCTTGCAGGTGTATTTATGGCCTTGATAGGTGAATCTTAAAGAGAAGGGGAAGCTCCAGGAATATGTTATTCGGCGTTGCTGCAATATTTGGAGATGGGGCTTAAAAGATCTCCACTTTGTTATGGTGGTCTTAGAGAGATCCGCAAACAGTTGGTAATCTTTTCCTTGAAAAGTGAGGAAATTCTTGTGTCTAGCAGCTTGCAGGAGTTGCTTTTTTGTGCGAAAATAGTGGAGCTTGGCTATAATATCCCGTGGAGGGCCATTTTGCCTGCAAGGGGCAAGTGCCCTCTGCACTCGGTCCATTTCAAGATGCTCTATGGGAATAGAAGGGGTCAGTTCTCGAAACAGGGCCGTGATTGTGGAATGCAGGTCCTCAACCATTTCAGGGATGCCTCTTATTCTTATATTTGAGCGCCTGGCCCTGTTTTCAAATTCCTCTAATTGAGATTGAAGTGAGAGGTGTTCATCTTTGAGGGACTCTAGTTCTTCAGCTTGAGTGGAGAGGTGATGCTCTAGTTCGTCAACCCTCTGCTCTAAATCAGCTGTACGCTGCCTCAGCTCTCTTATATCTTTTGAGAGCCTATATGTAATTTGGTCTGAGGTATGTTTTAATGCTCGGTGCAGCATTCTCTCAAACTGCTGCAATATGTCAGAGTGTGCCTCACCATGCTGTGTGCAGAGCGGGGACGCCAGATAATCTGTATCCGATTCCCCTTCACCTGGATGGAGCAATGTTCGCTGTTTAGGTGTCTTAGCAGTACCTGCTCTGGCAGCGGTCGGCGGCGCCATCTTGGCCTGGCATATTGTTTTGGTCCGCAGCTTCTGCTTGGTGCCGGTTGTGACCATCACAAGGGTACCTCAGGGTTCTGGAGGGCTTGAGGGAGCAATGAAGCACGGAATCTGAGGTCTGGCTGAAGTTTAGATGGCCGTCCGTCTCTTAGCTGTGCGGAGCTCTAAAGCGGCATGTCCGTCTTGTGGAACTGTATACTTTGCAGTTTTATGTTCTCATGTGGCATATTTAAAGTCCCACCCTACTCTACTCCAATATGATTTTCATGTACTGCAGGGATTATGGCAATGTGAACATTTTTATTATCTTATGGCATGTTACCTATCCCAAAAACTACAAGGCCGATTCTTGCTTTCATCAAGAGCACATCAAAAGGGTTACGCTCTAAAGGCACGACCGACACCAAAAGACCAATTTTCTGCACCTGTTTGACATGTGCATATCATTTAAATTTTTTACAGCAAGGCCTATTCTTGCTTTCATCAAGAGTACCTCAATAGTTTTACGGTGTGAAGGCACTCAAAGACCAATTTTTCTGCACCCCTTACTTCTATCCAAAGTCTGTGGAAGAGACCATAATTTATCCAAAAAATCTCTAATCTTGTTCCAAGTGCACTACATTGTGGCTTCATCATACAGACTGGCTCCCCAAACCATTACTTACAAAATAAAGAAAGCTTGCAGGGAATATGTCATTTTGGCTTTATAAATGCAATTACTGCTGTAGCAGCTTCTATACACAGTACAGATGTGCCACTTTACAGGTAGACTAAGGAGACTTCTCAGGCACTACTGTATATTGAAAGGAATTTTTAATTTTTATGCTTTCATTTTAAGCATGAATAAATCACTGCTCATTTAAAAATGATGTTTTTTACAAACTTTTTTTCATTGATACATGTCCCCCAGGGCCGTACCGGACCCCCATAGCCATTGTATGCCCAATTACTTGCAAATAAACCTTCAACATGGGCACTTTTGATTTTTCACATTCGGGTCCTATAGAATTCAATGGAGTACGTTATTCGGACATGGGGTTGTTCAGCCCATCCCTACTTTGGACCAAATTAGAGCATTATAGAGATGTTGGGTCAGTCAATCAAATAGTTTCACATTCCCTACAACCTGGCTTTGCCCATTTAACCCTTGCCATCCTATCTAGGTGATCCTTCTTTTACACCAGCCTCAAATTCACAATGTACAATTTTTCAACCTTCAAATGACAGAGTGAACTACCAGATGGGGAAAGATTAGACACTTTTACACATCACTTTTCCCTCACACCTCCCCTCCCTTCAACAGAATTTGAATAAATTGGCCTCATAACTTCTAGAGGTAATATTTGAACAGCTTCCACTTATCAGGTAAAATAGTTCTTATAACTCATTGGAAACTGATACAGGTAAGGCTTCTAACCCCCTCCCATATACCAATGTACAAGGAAAAAGGCGCATGGCAGTATAGACTCTATAATACTTACAGAACACAAATTCATAAGGGGAACACAGGGGGGGATAAAAATCAATTAAAGTCTTTAAATCAGTCCACAAGTAGATGCTGCACTCTGGTGGAGAAGCCGCTGGCCACTGGAGAAACAAAACAAGGAAAGAGGCGCTTCTAAAAGCAGACTGTATAACAGTTTAATAAAGTTAAGTTTTCTTTATTTCTTTTTGTCCCCCTTTTTTCTTTATTTCCAAATGCTAATTCATGATGCTTTTAAAGGTTCTTATCATGTTTTTAAGATGATGACTCATTTTCGTTATCAGCCATTTCAGCATTCTGGAAGAATTGCTGCGTTATGCAGGACCCACCTCCGCATTGGAGCTGGGCTACATAAAAATGGCCGATACTCTATTCCTTTGTGCCTGAAAAAAGAGCGCGGTCACTTCCTCCCTTGTGAACCGAGCGCTCAGAAACGCGTCGCACAGTGCTGACGTCATGCCGCCGTGACCCTCTGCTGTGCATTCCAAGCCTCGCTTTGGCGTCTCTGCCGGCTTCAGACGCCACACTACATTTCCACCGGACTTTCTTTGCATACCTTCGGATGGCGAGCTGCTAACGTCCCCTGCCATGGGATACTTCTACCACATGCGCTACTATGATGCCTGTTTGTGAGTTGTTATACCGTTTTTAACTTTATTAAACTGTTATACAGTCTGCTCTTAGAAGCGCCTCTTTCCTTGTTTTGTTTCTCCCATATACCAAGATGGTGTATGGCCTTCAAAAATTACAGTTTTTTTTTCCTGAATATGTCAAATGTGTTTTATGGGGGGTTCTCTTCCACAAGATCCTTTGTGCATATATTTTGAAAATGTCCAATGCTGAATACATCATTGCAAAAAGGTATGGCTTTAGTTGCCCATTTGACAGTTCAGCCCATTACACTTGGTCTTCCTATATACAGTCAGGTCCATAAATATTGGGACATCGACACAATTCTAATCTTTTTGGCTCTATACACCACCACAATGGATTTGATATGAAATGAACAAGATGTGCTTAAACTACAGACTTTCAGATTTGTCCATCACTAATTGCAGCGCCCAAAATAATTATAAATGTAAGAAATAAAATTATATAACAGTCTGTTCAGAAACAAATGTTCAATATCATTTTAAAGGATGATATCTGTGTATAAATATTTTCCACAATTCATTAGTTTAAGTGTAGTTCAAGGTTATAAGCTGTGTATAGATGTTCAAATCCACAACTGTTCTGATGACTCCAATATATGGTATAGATGTAAGCTTACCAGAAGCCCATAGGGCATGCGCAGGTATCAGGATAATATCTCCAGGAAAGGTTGTCCGTTGTCCTCAAGGTCCAAGATGGATGGTATATGGGACTCAGATAACCAGCTTCAGGATATGGTGGGATGAAGTCATCTATCCAAGTGATCCGGAGTGCAAAGAAAACGATTCCAATCTAGATGGATGGCTCCAAAATTCTCCAGGCGGTAGACCACCTACAGCATAGCTGTATTCCAACTCGCAATGGATAGAAAAAACGCAATAGTGTAATACTGTATTGACAATATTTATTGCGCACAAATGAATAATACTCACAATGTATAGGATAAAAAAGAGCTCTCAGTAAAAAGTGACAGAAAGGGTCAGGGAACCCGACGCGTTTCGGCTCCAGCAGCCGTCATCTGGGGTATAACCCCCTCCTGTCACTACCCTTACTTATAACAAATGAGATAAATACAAGGAACGCCCCCTAAGGGGGCTATAACCGGAAGTCATGTTTTAGAGCCAAAAAGATTAGAATTGTGTCGATGTCCCAATATTTATGGACCTGACTGTACCTATTGTTTCCCCCTCTCCCTTCAGTCTCTTACCATCATACAAAAACATACCTTATTCACTGTGGTTCAATGGGTTATTACCTTACATTGGCACTTACAATCAACTCTCATAGCTCAGGTTTACAACATAATGTATGTATTCATGTTTGTACAGATTAATCACTATATGCATGATACTATGCAACAATTCCTTGATAAATGGGGAAGGTGGTCTACTTTTTGACTCGTGCATGGGTTCTGGTACCTTTACCTTAGTTATTATGATATTATACCCACCAGGTATCTCACCGCTGGTATCTCGTTTTATAGATAACTATTCTGATGCCCAAGTTGATCAGCATTTACTTTTAAATAACAATTTCACTTTAGCTTATACTTACAATAACTTTACCTTTTACTTGTAATTGACATATCTTGTATTGTTGTATAATTCTACGAACATATAATTCTAATCCCCTCTGTGTTTTCATGTCAGCTTCTGTGTGAAAAATCTTAAAATTTAATTGTAAAACCATGTTTTAGAAAAATCTCCTGCATGGCACAGAGAGTGCAGGTTTACAGACACAGAATGTATCCCATTGGAAATACTGATGTAATAGGTATTTTCTTGATTTTCTGTTAAAACATAATCACTGACAGGGAAGAACAGTGTTCATACACTGACATTTGTGTTCCTGAGTAGAACACTATTATTACTAGCTTGCTGAGTAGGGATAATGTTTGGTATCACACCATCCAAAGTTTTGTGGCTAATCTGCTGGATTTGAATTTGCATACACATGCAAATTAATGTGCGATTTTGCTGGGTTGAGCTTTTTTAAATCCATAATGCACTGCATAACCTATGAACCATAGCTTAGAAAGGCCAATAATAGGAGAAAATAGATAAGCCAGTCCCGCACTATAAAAAAAGGGAGGGGGGAGGGCAAACAGTAGCCAAATTGTCAGTTCATATTGAAACTGCTAGAGAGAAAATAATGGGAGCTGACAATTTTTATAGGGAGACCTTACAGAGACCTGTTCTTGAATAGGAATAAGCACACTGTGAGTCTAGGCACCAGGTCACTGCACCACACTTTTTTTTAGCACCTGCCTCTAGGGCCGGGCCTTTTGGCCAGGACCAGAGGAATTTTTTTATACCTGGCCGTAAGGCCGGCCTTTGTCTTGCACAAAGGCCCCTTTTGCACACCTCCTCCACTATCCTTCCCCCACCTTTTTATGTTTTTTTTGTGTGTTGTTTGTTGTGTTTTGTCACTTTGATTGTTGTGGGTACACTTTGCACGAGTGATTAGTAAGGTGTACGGTCTTCGGACCTACCCTGAACATCTTGGGAAGGAGGCAGGTATTGCCTTTTGGCTTGATCTGCCTTCTCTCATGGGGTCTCCCTTCGGAGGAGCCCTACTTAGTATCGGGGTGGTCAGTTTTGGCTGGCTGGCTGCCTAGAGAACGGGGGTCGCCCGGTTTCGCCTAGGTGATCCTGGTGCACGGTACCTCTGTTCCTGTCAGGAGCCTTGCGCCCCAGGGAATCAGGGTATAGGTCCTTCCTCTTCGGAAGGGGACCGCTTGTACACCTAGTGCACTTTTTGTGTCTTCACTTTTGTGTTGTGCACCTTTTTATGCACCAGGTGAGTCTGAAAGGTGTGTTTCACACACCACGGGCTTCAAAAAAAAAAAATAATAAGCACAGTTCCTTGTTCACAGACAGGTAAATGTACAGCAGCAGTTAGGCAATCACCCCCAAAAAATGACAGTCGGGCAGACTTGCTGAGTATGAAGGTAGTAGGGGTTTAGCAGGTCAGGCAAGAAAAAGAGGTGATAAAAAGACACACAAAGTGGTGGTGAGCAATCCAACCACGTAAAGTACAGAAGTACTGATAAAAATAATTGTTGATAAAGTATGTTATCAATGAGGCCATCCAGTAAAATTGTGTTGTTCCATAACAGCATGTACAGTTCATGTTCATGTTGTCCTTTGACAAAGGATTTGTGGTGAATTGCACCTCAGTGGATTGCTGAGCTTAGTGGAAATAGCTATGTCCAGAAATCTGTTCATTCAACTCTGGCCTCCCAAGGTCCAACCTTGTTACATAGAGATATGTAGTGTTTGGAAACAAACCTGCACCAAAATACTTTTTATTGTACCACAGCACAGCCATATATAGTACATCTGTGCTTACATTGACTCTGTTGTAACTTCTTTTCTTCCTCATTTAGACATATGGTTGTCATAAAATAAGCACACAGTTTTAAGTGGAATAATTCTCTTCCATTTGTATGGAACAAGAAGATATCATTGACTATAGTATCAAAGGAAATCACTGTCTCTCCGATGAATACATTTTCTGTGCAACACATATGTATGCTATAGCCAAAATGCTTCCACGCTGGCTTCCTCCATGATGACTCATGATTTTACTACATCTGCCTCCTCTTCTCATGTGACCTTGCTCAAAACTATTGACTCCAATTTGATTAACACTGTGGGACCCCCTGCAGAGTACAGTAATTGGACAATAAAGGACAGTCCTCCACAAAGATAATTGAAACCATGCGATGTTTCTTCCCATCATGTAAATAATAAACTGTATGAAAGATATATTCATCTACAGAAAATAGAATGTCTATTTGTAATACACAGACAATTGCATACTTACTAATTAAATACTGAGGTAATAAAGTAGCTGAAAAAATCATGAGCATATATAAACAGTAATAAAGATGAACATGTAAATGACTCACATCTATTTAAATCCATTCACCTGCATTCACTTCACAGTAAAGTAAAAAAAAAACATTAAAATCACTTCCAATTAGAAATTTGTTGAAGAATATATTATACATTTACAATTAAAATAAATGCATGCTGTATACTTGTAATAACAACTGACTTATTATTTGAGAAAAAATGTCAAGGTTTAATGTTCTAACTGTTAAAGCGATTTTTACCTAACCCACTTATACGCTTAAGGATAAATAACATTTAGTGATTAATACCTTTTGTATATACTAGAATCAACCAGTGCTGTTGCGGTTATTACAAATAAAATCAATAATCAATGACACCTTTGCTAAAGAAAAATAAAGATCTAATTTATTTTTACAGAAAAGAAGCTAGTCACTAATTAAATATAACCAAATCTGGGGTAAATATTACAATCTTAAAAGCATCAAAATTATTGCTAAAATACAAAGTGAGGATTACAAAAATGAAAATAGTTCTTCCATGTAAAAACAGAATGTTACTAAGGAAAGAAAGGAAACAGAAAAAGAAAAGAGCGTGAAAAAGAAGAATTATGGTGACAAAAATAAAGCCTTACATCTCCATGTTGTAACGAACCATCAAACAGATATTGTAATGCTGTTCTCCTGCTTTTATGCCCTCGCTCTGCCCACGCCCACCCATCCAGGTAGAGGCCTCCCCTGATTGGCTGGAGTTGCATTGATTTCTGATTGGCCACAATGGAAGCTTGTTGGTTTTTAAGCTCAGCACAAGAGGCCAGGTATTAAAACCACCAACAGTTTCCAAATTAACATGTTAAGAATCTGCCTTAGATGGAGACATGATGTCTGACTGCCCCTCCTGAAGACCACAGGGTAACTTCGTTACCAATGTTCCAGGGTATAGGAAGAAGCCCTCCCACTCTCATTATTTCGCCTTCAAAAGACAAGGGATACACTTAATTGCCCTGCATTCAAATAAGCTATTGAAGGTACCAGACAATGCCATCTTGAACCAGCCTTGTGAACAAACCAGACGAATGCTTTATATGCAACCATGAAATATATAAAGTACATATTTTTCCTGTAAAATATATACATTTGACTGGGCACGGTATATTCAGAACTCTCTATCTTAGGGGACAAATTCTGAATTAAAAGAGACCAAACAAGGAATATCTTTGAGCACCTGAATGCAAATTTGGATTTCCACAGTCCTAATAAGGGTCTGATCAAAATATACATCGCTTCACCAAAATATCTAAAATATTTCCAAATCAGTTCCCCCTGAAGTTCATTATTGAACTTAGTCCCTCCGTCAGTGATTTTGCACCCACCCACAACTGTCCAGAAGGCCCAACCACCCAGCCACCACCACTGCAGCCTCCTCTTCTTATTTTGAGCATAACGGGACACATCAAGGTAGACTTTAGACTGCAAAGAAATCCTGGTGCCTTTGAGACTTCACATTGGGACCATGAGTGCCTATGCTGCGATATTTCCCCGCTCCTCTGCCTTGGAAGAGTGGAACTCCAACATCGATGGCGGGATCCTGGCATATCTAGTCCTGTAGCTTTAGGTAAGCTGTGTAATGATTGCAAAGATTGGATCGGACCGCGAGATGGCACTTTTCAGAATGGTGATGGAAAGTTCAGGAGAGTCTAGTCGTTGCACCTTTGTCTCAAGATATGGCTTGGTTTGTTGCAGTATCTTGTTCAGGTAATGGTAGGGTGGGCCTCCGGACAGCAGTGCAGGAATACAAAAAGAAAAAAGGAGTGTCAGTGTACAGTTACTGCAGGAATTCCCAACAGGAGCCGCGTTTTGGCCATTAATAAAACTGTAGATGTATAAAGTGGGATCCCCACAGGGTACAGAGTCTGATAGACAGCCAATATCTACTAGAGCCCCTGAAGGTGGGGATAGTTGACACTGCATGCTAGTGCCAGTTCCCTGGGTTGACCACACTTGCCCACGGGGCTCAGGTTAAAGCAGTAGGCAGACTGGGGGATGTATAATTACAATAAGACATAAGGCCTGGATGTCCAGGGATACTTTGGTTTTAATTTTGTTGTGAAGCATGGTGGCAAAACAAACATTATAAGGCTGTGGTTCCCCAGCCGACTCGAAACGGAGTTGGACAGGAATGCCAAAACCTCAGGATTTACAAAAAAATTATAGGGCTGATGTGTTGGTTACATTATCTAAGCACATCTAAAATAGAAAACAAAAGAACGACCTAGGGGGCATAATATTAAACAAAGAAAAGGAAAGAAAGAGAGGTAAGTAATGAAAATGAACAAGAACAGTAAAAATGATAATGAGAAAGAAAGGAAAAAAAAAGAAAACAATAAAAAGTAAAAAGCCATACAGGTTTAATGCTGCTTCAACCAAGACCATTTATCACACATATTTCACTTTATGTCAAAGAGCATTGAATCTGTATTCCTAAAAACAAACAGTGAATACACTGCTGCTGTTGCAGCAACAACTTAGCAAAAAAAATTAAAAAAATAAAAATAAAACAAGAAAAATAAATAAATAAAAGTAGATAACTCCTCTCCCACATTAGTGTTCAAACAGTACATTTGCAGGTCAGGTACACAGATCTTTAAAAGGAGAGAGAAAAAAAATGATTAAAAACTTTTAGAATTTAGGTAGACCTGACTGCACTTTATGATTACAATTGAGAGGCTTATCCCTAAGACAACAAAAAACACAAATAATAGTTCTAGGGTCCTCTCTTAAATGCACATGATACTCTACATCTGTATCTTAATAGTTACATCAGGACAGCAACAGGGTGGAGTTTACTAAAGCTGTGGCCTTATAGCGGTACCTGAATACATTTTTTTTCATTAACCTGTCCAGATCCGCGCTATAGACAAAAGACGTCTACAGCGCGGATCTGAAAATCCGGGTGGACGTCCATGGACGTCCGCCCCTTCACACGCCCCCTGCGCGCTCTGGGCGGCGGTGGCGGCACGCGCGCGCGGCCGCCGCACGCTGCGTGGGCGTGCCCGCGGGTCGGGCGGACTCGATGTCCGCTCCTGACCCGCGATCGCCTTACAGAGCTGTAGAACGGGGAACCGCCGATGTAAACACGGCGGTTCCCCGTTCTGTGACAGGGGACAAACAAATCTACTGATCCCTGTCACTGGGATCAGTTAGATCTGTTATGCCCCGACCAGCCCATCCCCCCCACAGTTAGAACACACCCAGGGAACATTGTTAACCCCTTCACTGCCCCTGCGGGTGCGTCGCACGCCGCCGGCGCGCGCG
>BLSH010286203.1:149334-181069 GCA_018402905.1 Glandirana rugosa | reverse complement strand
ACCCTTTTCACCACTAGGTGATCCCTGAAAATTCATCTATTCAGGGAAGCCTACTCCACCTAAACTTTACCTCAGCCAGCTCCATCAGGTAATTCCCCGCAGCTATTCATTTTTGTACCACCACCTCCCCCTGATTATGAACTCCTGGAGCAGGGCCCTTCTATTCATGCCCCGCAAAAATGGTGGGCACTATCTAAATCCTGTTGCCCCAAGTTAAACTGCCCAACTTTTAACTCCTCTTCAAATCACAACAGAAGTTTCAGTATGTGTTAGGGAGTGTCAGGTTAGATTTAAGGGTAATAGGGATACTCACCGGTGTTCCTACTATATCCAGGCCAAGGACAAGGGAAGATGTATAATAGACTCCCCTAGGTAGCGTACTGCACTGAGTACACGTTAACCTGATGCTGAATACCGTGCATCACTAGCATGTGATACCAGCACCAGTACCCTGGTCTCAAGTATTTTTAACTTTGTTTAGGACCAGTTGGGACACTACCTTGGCATCCATTAGACATGATCCCTCCCTATGCAAGCATTGCTGTCACATGATTCTGTCCTTTTCCATGGCCATAGCCCAACCCCTTCCTTTCTCCAGCACCCAGGAGTAACAATCAACTGAAGTTGTCCAGACTCCTAAACCATCAGAACAAGTTGGACTCTAGGGTATAACACAGTAGAGTCTGATAGGATAGTACCCAAATTGACTGAGGTATAGGCACAATGTTCAGTCCCTGCACTCAGGGATGAGAATAATGCAAGTTGGGTTTTGACAAGTTGGGGAGGAACTGAGTCATCCACCACTCCATGTGACTCATAGCAAACTTGGATACTACCCCCACCTGCCAGTCTTTACAAAGTGGAAATTGTTCCACTGAGAAAGAGGCAATCGCCTCTCCAAGATCCTGGAACACCTCTCATTGTACCTGGGTGCTGGACAGAGCAAGTTGGATTTCCTAACCCTTGTACCGACATGTAGCACCAGACTTCCCAATGTGTTCCTGAGAACTTTCAGCTCCATATCATTTAAGACACCCTGTGCCCCGCCCCCAGCTCCTCCGGCAGTCTCCATTAAGCCTCTCTTTAACTTAAGTATGGGGAAATAGTCTACGTACCCAGATTGAAAACCACCTCCCCACATATACACTTCCTTCTTTCTAAAGGCTGCACACCTTTTAACCTGGTTATCAATCCGGCAATCAGACAATGTTATCCATCACCCATACAATATAAACTGTCTACACTAGGAACTGGACTCACATGAATTTCAGGGGCCTAGTGCAGCACTGGGCACTGTTATTGCGGGCATGCAAGACACAGACTACTAGTTAGGGTACCGGAGGAGTCTAAGACAAGAAGGACACCTATGGGTACTAACCAAGCAAAATACAGCAGGCCCATACATATAACGAAAGCCAAGACACAGAGTCCATATCTGGACACACACTATACAACTCCCGTACAATTTCCCTGTACAACTCTCCTCCTACCTCACCAGAGCCACACAGTACGAGGCCAGACCCAAACACTCTCAACCTGTATGCAACCCGGCAGGCCCTCACACTACTTATCTGAAGGCAGGGATTGAAGCTGAACAACAAATAAAATTACGCAATGTGTGTGCAGCGTAAGGAACAACTGCTCTGGGGCACAAACAGCCAACAGACAACATATCCCTTGCAGCACTAAGGCTCCAGGATCACTGAACAGTAGGGGGTACAATTCAAGCCGACAGGTGTGCCTTCAAACACACAGCTGTTAGTGATGAATGCAACAAAGACCCACTAAACAAGTAGTAACAAATAGCCACGTCAAAACCAGACAAACAGGAAACTCTAGGAGCCAAGTTGCATGGTGACACGGGGCAGGAAACAGACTGGAAATACAATTGGAGACACCCAGCCTGCTAGAGTAATTAACATACATAGGCCTGAGGCAATGATCAGAGTTTTGAAAAACAGGACTGGCTGGCTATGTCCTAATTATAATAACAGCAGGGGGGGTTAAGCAGTCTTAAAATAGCAGACCCCTAACAGTTACACTATGGAACTAAAAAGTATCAACATGGCTACAGATCTTTGGGAATAAGAAACAGATATGTAACAGATCTATGACAGATCCAATTCCAACTCTGGACATTACCAAAAAAAGAAACACTTACCACTAAACACAGTAACAATAACAGATATGTATGACATTTCTTAGCCTAATATACGTGTTAGCGTGACAATTATCAACTGCCGTCTTAACCAACTTTTCATTTAAACTAAGTAAGACCCCGTACAATCCCGGCTGTCTGATTTCCCCCAGACTTACCAGAACCATGCAGAGCAATGGCCCGCCTAACAACACACAAATCAAAACCCTCCAGGCCCAATCTCACATTACACGGCCCCAGCAAATCCAAAGGAAAAAGAACCCACAGGATATTGTACAGTGTGTATCCAGCTTTAGATTGGAGATGACCAATCATATTGTCCCTGGTAATAGGGGATAGCTGACTTTAGCCAGTTGGTTCTGCTAATGACTGGAGCAAAGAAACTCATTCATACCAGAGCTCCACACCTGTTGGACCAGAACATACAACACATACAAGGTAGACAAAACACTGTCAAGCAGAAGGACCAACTAAATAATAATAATGTAAACCTAGTAAAAACATCCTCCACCTGTGGGATAAGACAAACCTGGAAAAAGAAAAAACAAATGTTATATAAAGTTGTCTGTGGAGGCCATGATCTCCTGTTGTTCTGAGAGCCATGGACCCCAATGATCAAATCTAAGGGATGAAACACATAAAATTTAGTAATGATCATTCAATTTTTCTCCTAGACAAAAAAATAAACCCTGGTTAGATACCTGAAATAAAAGGCATTAACTTACAAATCACACAAACATACATTACATCATATTCCACAAAGTCTCTTATTCATTTTGAACCAGTGCACTTTTCCCCAAATACCAAAAAATTGTTGAGCTCAACGTAATTATTACCACGTGGATTTTGTTGACGGTATACCATTAGTTTCCAAAAAAAAATTCACCAAGGTTAAAAAATGAGCAGCTCGTAATACCTTTTAGCGACACCGTTTAGCTACCAATTATAATACCTTACCAAAAAAACTCTTTAGAACTCGGTCTCTGAAAAACAAAACACATTCCATTGAATACACAAATTTGAATGTTAATACAGTGCTCTTCACACTCTCACAGGCCTGGCTAGAAAGAAGGGGGGGTCAGTTTCCAGTGGGCTGTCAGCTGCTGGGAGAACAAACAGACAGGTAAATCAGATGACACAACATATGTTTCCTGTATTCACACCATACACACACTCTCACAATTAGCTAGCTTGAAGGCAAACTTTAGACACCTCAAATACCAGCCTGTTTTCTATACTGACCTGAACCTCTTTTTAAACCCTTAAAACCTGTTTTGTAGGTTTGACCTTCTTCCAAAGATCCATCCCATTTCATTAGCCCATTCTCAGCCTGTATGGATGCCATCCTTACCTTAGGATCTTGGAATGGGACCCATGATCTGGGCTTTTCATACAGACTACCCCTAGGCCCCATTGCAAAGTGTGCAGAGTGCACTTCAAAATCACGTCTCTTTGTTCTATAGGGATTTTGCTTCATTGCTTTTGCAATGGGACTGGATAAACAGAATTTAGCTATGTGGCCAAAGAGTCCACATAAATGGCATTTAATCTTATCTAACGTTGTATAACATCTCTTAACAAAAGGTTTTGTTTTAGATGACGGAGGAGGTTCAGTAGCTGATAGTGGGATGGCTTTTCCTGGATCAGTAGTCCTTTCTTGTGACTTACAGAATATAGGGGCAATTTTTAAAGAGCTCTTACCTTCTGTGGATTTATTCCTATGGGTACATACCTTAGGTGTGGATGATGTCCCACTGACTTCAGAGATACCCAAATCTTCTGCGTTGTCCTCCACCTTATCTGAACACTGAGCAAGCTGCTCCTGGCAGCTGACCGATAATCCCTTTACCTCACTTTCCTCCAGTCTTTTACCAAGCTGATGAACTTCTTCCTGTAATATCTGGTTTTCGATTACTACTTTCTGGTGGATAGCATCAGAATTTGCCATAGAAGCTTCTAAAGCACTAACCTTACTTGTTGATATTTCTAGAGCATCTTTTAGGGATGTGTTTTGTAACTTCAAATGTTCATACTGCTTTGCCAACTACCTGGATGCAAAGATCAGCGGAGTCCTTCCTGCATGCTTACTACACCTTTTACCAGTGATATTTAATGTCCCACCCTCTTCCATCAGAGGGACAGAAAGTATCCCTTCTGCTTGGAGGCTTTTCTCCCTTAATGCCAGCATAGCCTTCCCTTGGCTTGCTGCTTGGCCTTCCTCTTTCCGTTCCTGTGCCACACCTTCCCCCTGTAATTCACATTTTACTGGGGTATCAAACTTGTTACTTTGTGGCTTTCCCTTATTGTCAGCCACTGAAAGATGACAGTTCATATCAGCACTTAAG
Source organism: Glandirana rugosa (assembly GCA_018402905.1). Lineage (NCBI taxonomy): Eukaryota > Metazoa > Chordata > Amphibia > Anura > Ranidae > Glandirana > Glandirana rugosa. The sequence continues at coordinate 176,566 of BLSH010286203.1, read as the reverse complement.
CACTTTGCTGATACGGACTGGGCACCTGCATTAGTCCCAGGCCCTGGCAATTGCTCCTTGTCCCCCTGTTTATCACTGCCACAACTTTGGGGTTGAGACCATTTCTGATTGTCCCTACCCTCAAGTAGTGCTTGGAATGATTTCTCCTTAAATCCCATAGTCAAAACATTCCCTTCCTCTGCCCTATTCACTGACTCCAGCATCCATATAGCCCAAGCATCTCTTTCCTGTGGCCGCGTCATCTTCTTGTGATGACGAGACCACAGCTGTTCCCATACTTTAGGTTTAAAGCTACCTCTCTTCGAAAGCTTCATTCCAGGCCACCGTTCCCAATCACAAATACATTTTATCATCCAGGGTCCATATTTATCTATCATCTCTTCCCTTGGGGTCAGTTGGTAGGGTTTACCACACCCAGACCCCCTCCTCAAAGCGATTTGATTTCCCATCCTAACGGATTTGAACCCTGAACCGATTCCCCAACCTTTAATCGGTTGCCTTGGAGGTAGCTACCCTCTAACCAGTGAGTGGGTGGCCGGTCCCTCCCCGGCCCCGTTGTTTTTTCTTTTTCACTACTTGTCAAAACAATACTGTTAATGACTATAGTCTCAAAAAAACCTGGAGATCTCCCGAACTCGTTAATAGTTCAATCTCCCCCCCGTGGACTTTTCTGACGTATTCTAAGAGAAATGCTTAAATTAGGGCTACACATGTTATTTCAAGAATGGTTAGATCAAACTTGGATAATCAAGAAACTATATGAATGCTTGGAGTACAAAAGGCAGTTACTTGAGGCACAACTATTCACACATGAGCGTTTTACAAGTTGAAAAACGCTTAGGTGAGAACAGGGATTTAGCAATATGGTTCCCATCAGCCACAGTATAGTATACAGGTCTAATTACAATTCCCAGTTATTAATTGCAAGGAAGAAAGATTCATACTCAAGTACATTGAGTGGGATTTAGTCTGTTTCCACAAGTGCGACTGGTCATACGACCCTGGACATAAAGATGCATTACAAGTCACAGACCACTGATTTCAATAGCTCCTATTCCAGTCTATGCAACTTAAAGTTGCAGCGAAATGGAAAAGGTACCTGCAGTACTCTGATGCGACTTCCCAATGCGACCTCAACTCACCGTGTAATTTGGATCAAAGTTGCACTCAAAGTAGCACTAAAGTTGCACTTCACAGTCACTCTCTAAATCGTTTGACTTTGAAGATGCACTAGTGGAAACACAGCTCCCATCCCACATGTGCCTTTCAATCACAAAGCCTGGCCTAATCTCATTCAAGGGTCAACTGCTTTTTGGTAAACAAAGGCACAACTATTAGCAATAAGGTTTGTAGCAGTTATACTATAGCCAGTGTTCACCAAACTACAACGTTTACAATCCCCAGTTAGTAGATTATCCAGAAATACAGATTCATACACATCAAGATCATTCAAGGTGACCTAGTCTCCGTTTCCACTAACGAAACTTGTCATGCGACTCTGAACACATAAAGTAGCATTACAAGTCACAGCCCATTGATTTCAATGGCCCCTGTTCCAATCTATGCGACTTAAAGTTGCAGCGAATTGGAAAGGGTACCTGCAGTACTCTAATGCGATTTGCCGATGCAACCTCGATCCAGAGTGTAAATTTGGATCAAAGTCCCACTCGAAATCGCACTTCACAGTCACACTCTAAATAGTGCGACTTTGGAGTTGCACTAGTGGAAATGCAGCCCTTATTCACACTTACAATCTTTTTTTAATTATCCTATTCAAAATCAGTCTCATCAAAGTGTTAGTTAGTACAGATAAAAGGTAAAAAAAAGAAAAGTTCTTAGAAGTTTACTAGTTTAGGTGTTCAGACAGAGGTAAAAATCAAAGACATAGATAAGATAAGCCTGAACCCACAATCACCTAAACGTTAAACTCCTCACTAAAGGGGCACCATCTGTTAAAGCGATTTTTACCTAACCTACTTATACGCTTAAGGATAAATAAAATAAGTGATTAATACCTTTTGTATATACAAGAATCAACCAGTGCTGTTGCGGTTATTACAAATGAAGTCAATAATCAATGACACCTTTGCTAAAGAAAAATAAAGATCTAATTTATTTTTACAGAAAAGAAGCTAGTCACTAATTAAATATAACCAAATCTGGGGTAAATATTACAATCTTAAAAGCATCAAAATTATTGCTAAAATATAAAGTGAGGATTACAAAAACGAAAATAGTTGTTCCATGTAAAAACAGAATGTTACTAAGGAAAGAAAGGAAACAGAAAAAGAAAAGAGCGAGAAAAAGAAGAATTATGGTGACAAAAATAAAGCCTTACATCTCCATGTTGTAACGAACCATCAAACAGAAATTGTAATGCTGTTTTCCTGCTTTTATGCCCTCGCTCTGCCCACGCCCACCCATCCAGGTAGAGGCCTCCCCTGATTGGCTGGAGTTGCATTGACTTCTCATTGGCCAGAATGGAAGCTTGTTGGTTTTTAAGCTCAGCACAAGAGGCCAGGTATTAAAACCACCAACAGTTTCCAAATTAACATGTTAAGAATCTGCCTTAGATTGAGACGTGATGTCTGACTGCCCTTCCTGAAGACCACAGCGTAACTTCATTACCAATGTTTCAGGGTATAGGAAGAAGCCCTCCCACTCTCATTATTTCACCTTCAAAAGACAAGGGATACACTTAATTGCCCTGCATTCAAATAAGCTATTGAAGGTACCAGACAATACCATCTTGAACCAGCCTTGTGAACAAAAGAGAAGAATGCTTTATATGCAACCATGAAATATATAAAGTACATATTTTTCCTGTAAAATATATACATTTGACTGACCACGGTATATTCAGAACTCTCATCTTAGGGGACAAATTCTGAATTAAAAGAGACCAAACAAGGAATATCTTTGAGCACCTGAATGCAAATATGGATTTCCATAGTCCTAATAAAAGTCTGATCAAAATATACATTGCTTCACCAAAATATCTAAAATATTTCCACACCATAACCTACATTTATATTATTTTCTGTATTTTACTCTCCAGGGACAGTGCTCATATGTAAGTCTGGTATTTATGTTTCCCACAGAAAAAAAAATCTCACTTTTCCTACTTTCTGATTAGGAGATTTAGGGAAACTGTCCAAATCTGGAGTAAAGAGATAAAGTGTTAACATAAGCATGTGCTTCCGGGTGTCATTTACTTTATTTCAGAAAACAGGATTGAGGTTGTGACAGAGTCTTGGCAAAAATAGCACAAAAACTAGTAGAGTTATTTGTTGTGGGCTCTAGGGAAGCATTATAAGTAATTGAGGGCAACCTTCCTTTGGGCCCGGAGTTTAAGCTGCAAAAGAATTTGGTTGGGACAGCAGCCTGGCCACTCTGTTCCACAAAATCCACCTGCCAGGAGTATGGAGGTTTTGCTGTGTGCTGTACAAAGCACTTGAAGGGAGCACCCACCAGTCTAGGAATCATCTAGGCTAAACAAAAACTTACTGCATTATCTCAAACTCTTGCTGAAATAAGCAGCCTTTTTGTGTGTTATGCTGAAGTTAAGTCATTTTGTTTGGGTACTTGAAAATAAATGTTGGATAAGAGTGCCCTTAAAGTGACTTCATGGTAAGGTTCCTTGTTGCCAAAGAACTACCACTTGAGCAAGTCCCACTATTGTTCTAGAAAAAAAGCCCTATATATTTCTGTTTATGTTATGTGAAAGGGTGAGCCGCAGATAAAAAAATCTTGTTTCTGTCCAAATGCATGCAGTCAGACATGCTCCAACTACCACTGTGTCAAACCACAACAGGCAAAGAAAAGGCTGCTGCACAAACAATTGGTAAATCCAAAAATTGGATTTTTTTTTCTGCAGTGGAAACAACAAAACACAGGTGCACAGGTAAGTAAAATAAACAACAGTTTCAGGCGTTCCCCTGCCTTCCTCAGGTACAACCTATACAAGCTTAGTTTCTACCCAGATTAATGACAAGTACTCTGAAACATTCTTCAAGAAGAAGAGGATGATTTGAAGAATTCATGAATCCCCCCACATTTCATGTTGCATATGCATATGGTTCTGCTACTATGTCCAATGACAAACTGCATTTTTCAACTTTGACCTTTAAAAGAATGGTATGATTGAAAAACATTACTGCGTACCAAAAATTAATTGTTAAAAATAAGTCTTAAAATGCATTATTTTAAAAGTGGAACTATTGCTACAGCATCTCAACAGCTGCTATCAGACCGAGCACAATACGGTACCAGTGCATTTGGCTACCTAATGCCTTACCATTTACCATTTTACAAAATAACTGTATACTGTATATTGTTCATATTCCTCTGAAATTATTACCAAAGTTATTAACATGCTGAGGTGTTATTTGTGTTTCATAAATGCAGCAGTTTCAATAACAAGGTCACGTACCTGTTAGAGGAGCTGGAGATGATGAGGGTAGCATCTTGCACAATTCCAAGCACCCCTGGTGGTGGAGACAAGGACTGCTAAGGCACAGGTGCCAGGAAGTTGGTGCAGTGAACTTGAAATTGGAGATGCTCAGGTTGGATTAGCAGAAGTACAGAGTCAGGTCAAATCCCCAGTTTGATAACAACCAGCTATATAGGTACAGAATCACGATCAGGTCCAGGTCAGAGAAAGGCAAAGCTTGGCAACTTCTTGGCAGTGAGGCACAAAATCAGCAAGCAGAATCTTGGTCAGAAATCTAGGTCACGGTTGGTAACATGAATAATTACCAGATATAAGCAGGCAAGGGAAATCAAATAAATAGTCAGATGGAGCTAGGTCAGTAACAAGATCAAGCAGGCTTTCAGGAAAGGGTGAAGCTGAAGACTAGCCAGCAATAATAGTAGGCAGGACTCTGGTACAAATACGCTGCTGGGTGCCAGAGCATGTGCTCATGCATTCTCATTCTTGCAAGTGTAGTTATACATTTATGAGTATGATCATAAGCACATCTATGCTCACGTGTATGAGCATGCACATGAAAATGAGCATGGCTGGCCTGAGGATCCTGACAAGGTTACCATTAAGGTGGATTTTTAACACATGTATCGCCATACTCGGGAAAAGTAGCAGAAGGCTGACAGTTGAACTAACAAAGACTGACAGTGCTGCTGTCCAAAGGTGTCCCTATTGCACCTTTATCCAGAGTTTAGGCACCCTAATACAGGAGGTGTGTTACTGGCCAGATCACCAGGTGAAAACAGTGGGATACAAGCCTAAAAAAAGAAAACTAATGCAGTCACTACATCTAATGATAGTGAGGCATATTGGTGCAAGTGGAGTATTGATCAGAAGGTGACCAGGCTACTGAGTCTCAGAGGAGAGGAGAACATATCTAAGAGGGAAGCGGATCCCAGCCAGGATTAATATCTATTTGATCAAAGGCGATACTTAATGGGATTTCAGGTGAGTGTATAACCATAAGGGAGAGGAGAGCACGTGGTGTATTGGTGAAGGAGCACAGTGATTATAAGAACTACATCGACCCTTGCACCCTTTTCACTGGATGCATGCTTGAACTATATGAACTTCAAGGAATGCCAATTGAAACATCTGTTTTGAGATTTGTATTGTGATGAACTGAAGCATCGATGGTTTATCATAGATTAAGCGGCGCTAACATCTGAATGAACTACAGTTGTTTCTTTTTGATGTAAATGATTGCTTTAGTAGTGTCAGCTGTTATAATCTTTGTTAGTAAGGTGACATATGCATGAGCAGTGGGATCAGTGGCAATTCTTATCAACTGTTACTGAATATTAGGAAGTAGCAGAATGTGTTTTGGGTTGTAATTCTAAGTATACCTATGCTGAGTGTTAGAAATATTTTATTTAGTGACAACTTTGAGTAAAAAAAAAATATATAATTTTCTTTCCCACATTTTCCAAAAACGTGTGGCAAAAAAATGACATTTTCAAAAACTCACTATGCCTTTCAAAAAATACCTTGGAGTGTTTGATTTACAAAACGGGGTCATTTCATGAGTTTCTACTTCCTGGTGCTCCAGGGCCTCCAAAGTTATGATAGGTTGTCAGGAAATTAGATATATCATTTATGCCCCTGGAATGTCTGAGTCTGGGTTCACACCTATGCGAATTGAAAGCACCTTACACTGCATCCAACTTGCAGGACACTTGAAAACATGTTGTTTTCAATGTGTCCGGTTCACATATGTGAAGTGCATTCGCACTCCGCATTGCACAGAAAACATGTTTGTTTTCTGTGCAGTGCGGTGCAAATTACAGCCCATTTTTGTTCAATACATCTAATTCGCAAATGTGTTCCGCATTGAATGGGGATTCTTTCCCCCTCCTCACTGCACCCCCCCCCCCACCCCGGCCAGCGGATGCAGTGTGAGAACGGAGACAACCTTGTCTTGTTTCCTTCTCACACAGATTGGAGCTGGAGTTCGCACCGCACTGTTATGAATCCAGCCTGAAGGTGCTCCTTGGATTGTGGGTCTATCTATGCGGCTAGGCTGTGAAAAAGTCTCACACATGTAGGAGCCCCATACTTGGTAGGCATAACAAAATGTGTTTTGCGGTGTAATTGTAAGTAGGCCTGTGCTGTGTGTGAGAAATAATTTGTTAAAATGACAACTTTGTGGGAAAAAAAATTCCAGAAAATTGTGCCAAAAAATTACAACTTACTTTCCTAAAATAAGTCATTTGGGGGTTATTTGAACTGTCCTGGCATTTTAGGGTCTTAAGAATTGAGATAGGCAGTCTTTACTTTAGGAATGGTTGATTTTTACATATATATATTTTTATATACAGTATCTCACAAAAGCGAGTACACCCCTCACATTTTTGCAAATATTTTATTATATCTTTTCATGTGACATCACTGAAGAAATGACACTCTGCTACAATGTAAAGTAGTTAAGGTACGGCTTGTATAACAGTGTAAATTTGCTGTCCCCTCAAAATAACTCAACACACAGTCATTAATGTCTAAACCACTGGCAACAAAAGTGAGTATACCCCTAATTGAAAATGTCCAAATTTGGCCCAGTTAGCCATTTTCCCTCTCCAGTGTCATGTGACTCGTTAGTGTTACAAGGTCTCAGGTGTGAATGGGGTGCAGGTGTGTTAAATTTGGTGTTATCGCTCTCACTCTCTCATACTGGTCACTGGAAGTTCAACATGGCACCTCATGGCAAAGAACTCGCTGAGGATGTGAAAAAAGATTGTTGCTCTACATAAAGATGGTATAGGCTATAAGAAGACCCTGAAACTGAGCTGCAGCACAGTGGCCAAGCCCATATAGCAGTTTAACAGGACAGGTTCCACTCAGAACAGGCCTCGCCATGGTCGACCAAAGAAGTTTAATGCACATGCTTAGCGTCATATCCAGAAGTTGTCTTTGGTAAATAGATGCATGAGTGCTTCCAACATTGCTGTAGAGGCTGAAGGGGTGGGGGGTCAGTTTGTCAGTGCTCATACCATATGCCGCACACTGCATCAAATTGGTCTGCATAGCTGTTGTCCCAAAAGGAAGCCACTTTTAAAGATGATGCACATGAAAGCCCACAAACAGTTTGCTGAGGACAAGCAGACTAAGGACATGGATTACTGGAACCATGTCCTGTGGTCTGGTGAAACCAAGATAAACTTATTTGGTTCAGATTGTGTCAAGCGTGTGGCGGCAACCAGGTGATGAGTACAAAGACAAGTGTGTCTTGCCTACAGTCAAGCAGGGTGGTGGGAGTGTCATGGTCTGGGGCTGCATGAGTGCTGTTTGCACTAGGGAGCTACAGTTCACGGAGAACCAAGAATGCCAACATATACGGTGACATACTGAAGCAGAGAATGATCCCCTCCCTTTGGAGACTGGGCCACAGGGCAGTATTCCAACATGATAACGGCCCCAAGCACAACTCCAAGATGACCACTGCCTTGCTAAAGAAGTTGAGGGCAAAGGTGATGGACTGGCCAAGCATGTCTCCAGACCTAAACCCTATTGAGCATCTGTGGGGCATCCTCAAATGGAAGGTGGAGGAGCGTAAGGTCTCTAACATCCACCAGCTCTGTGATGCTGTCATGGAGGAGTGGAAGAGGACTCCAGTGGCAACCTATGATGCTCTGGTGAACTCCATGTCCAAGAATGTTAAGGCAGTGCTGAAAAATGAGGGTGGCCACATAAAATATTGACACTTTGCGCCCAATTTGGACATTTTCACTTAGGGGTGTACTCACATTTGTTGCCTGTGGTTTAGACATTAATGGCTGTGTGTTGAGTTATTTTGAGGGAACAGCAAATTTACACTGTTATACAAGCTATACACTCACTATTTAACATTGTAGCAAAGTGTAATATCTTCAGTGTTGTCACATGAAAAGATATAATAAAATATTTACAAAAATGTGAGGGGTGTACTATCTATATCTATATCTATATCATCATTTTTAGACTATATAACTTTCACACATATTAAATTACATTACAATGATTTGGGTTATTTTTACTAAAGAAATGTAGCAAAATACATTTTGGCCTAAATTTATGAAACAAAGATTATTTGTTTTCAAAATTTTATAACAGAAGAAGACCAAGTTTTTCTAAATATTTATTATTTTCGTTCATTTTTAATAACATCAAAGCAAAGCTCTAGCTGCCTAAAAATGATAAAAACTCATTTGGGAACAGTGTTACATGAATAATTGTCATTCAAAGTGTGACAGCGCTGAAAGCTGAAAAATGACCTGGACTGGAAGGGGGTGTGTCCATTCTTTAAGTGGTTAAAAAAACCATGTTATATTGAAATTCAAATGTGTGATTTTCTCATTTAGGAATCAATACTTTAGGACCTAGCACACCATGATAAATAAAAGATATTTACTCTTAAATTAAGATTAAAATTAAAAGTATTTTATTTACATCATGTGCATAAATGCAAATATATCAGAAATAGATCTAATCACAAGTATTGCAAAGTTCCAAGTGCATTTTTCTCCAATGCATGCTAAATAATTAGATCTTGATGTCATTGTCATAGTGTTTTGGCTTCAAGGAATACATAAGAGAGGGCAAATATAAAATAATATTTTTTCATAAATAACAGTATCTATTAAAATTAAAAGATAGCACATGCTGAAATTATCCAAAACAAATGCATAGACAGCGGGTATCAAACTTTGTAAAAGCAAATTACTTTGACATAGCTCTATTAAGTACAGATTTACCTAAAATATGTGCTGTCATATTTTTTTCTGGATGAATTACTTTGTCTGCTTTGTACTGTCAAACAAAATTATAAAACGTATTAATCCTCAGTAAAGAATGTGTTTCCTTGATGCATCCAAAATATGCAGCCATGCAGCACATGGTACCCTATGTAAAATTATTCAAATAAAAAGTTATTTGTATTCACTATCACTAGACACAGTTTTAAGATCCTTAATTTTTGTTTTTTCCATTGACCTGAATTAGCTTATTTAGTGAGTATTCAAAAAGCCTCAAGCTGCGTGTGCAAAGATGCATCCTCTAAAAAGGTCTATAGCAAGAGACTTCAAAAATGTATTATTTTATAAAGAGTGCTAAATCTTAAAATGAATTAGACCCGACCCAAAAAGAATCTAATATCTATGTAATTCGTCAGATCAATCCACCTATTCTTGTGTTGTGCCTTCGATCCTAGATCCATCTTTTACAATTTAAGATTTAGCCCTGCCCCTCCAGGCAGTTCAGTTTCATTCACCTTTCAAATTCCAGAATCTAAAGCAGAGGCTCCATTTAAAAGTTAAATGAAAGGGGGTGGGGCTTAGTTTCAGGAGAAGCACTGTTTAACCACTTGCCGTCTGTCCACGTCAAATGACGGCGGAGTGGGACGACGTCATATGACGTCGCCCCTTTAAGCCGGGATTGCGCACGATTGGGCGCGCGCATCCTGGCTCTGTCGGTGTTTGCGTGTCCCCAGGACACACCGCGTCACCGACTGGGGTGAACAGCCATTGGTTATGGCTGTTTACCATGTGATCAGCCGTGACAAAGTCACGGCTGATCACAAATGGCACGTCCCCCATTCGCACGGCGTATCAGGAGCGCGCTACGCGTGCGCATCAGTGGCGGTGTGTTCCCAGGGAACACTGCCTATCACCGACACTGGTATCAGACGGCGGCTGTTACCTTGTGATCGGCTGATCACATCCAATGTAAACACAGCGGCAACTCACTGTTACCAGCTCTTCTCTCCTCACATTGTTTCTAGTGTGAGGAGAGAAGAGCTGGGATCAGTGAGTTACCACTCTGTAAAGTGAAAACACACCCTGTCACATCCCCCTGCCCCCCCCCAATGCACCAGTCACCCAACAGTCATCCCATATGCCCCCATAAAGTGTACCTGTCATCAGACTGCCATCATAAAGTGTACCTGTCACCCGTCAGTGACTGTGGCATCTCATCCGTCACCCCTCAGTGACAGTGACCTGTCACCCATCAGTGACCATGGTCTGTCACCCGTCAACCATCAGTGACCACCGCCAGACACGTGACACCAATCAGTGACCACCGCCAGTCACCCATCAGTGACCACCAACAGTCACCTGTCACCCATCAGTGACCACCACCAGACGCCCGGTACCCATCAGTGACCACCGCCAATCACCCATCACCTATTAGTGACCACCGCCAGTCACCCATCACTCATCAGTGACCTCCACCAGTCACCCATCAGTGACCACCACCAGACGCCCATCACCCATCAATGACCACCACCAGACACCCGGCACCCATCAGTGTGCACCACCAGTCACCCATCAGTGACCTCCACCAGTCACCCGTCACCCATCAGTGACCTCCACCAGTCACCCGTCACCCATCAGTGACCACCACCAGACACCTGTCACCCATAAGAGACCACCACCAGTGACCCGTCACCAATCAGTGACCACCGCCAGTCACCCATCACCTATCAGTGACCACCGCCAGTCACCCGTGACCCATCAGGGACCACTGCCAGTCACCCATCACCCATCAATGACCACCGCCAGTCACCCATCACCCATCAGTGACCACCGCCAGTCACCCGTCACCCATCAGTGACCACCGCCAATCACCTGTCAGTGACCGTCACACCCATGAGTAAACATCACCTCCAATAGTCTCACACATGTGGTATTGCCATACTCGGGGGAGTAGTAGAATGTATTTTGGGGTGTCATTTTTGCTATGTACATGCTATGTGTTGGAAATATCATATAAATGGACAACTTTGTGTAAAAATAAAAGCGTTTTCATTTTTTTCCCACATTTTCCAAAAACTACTGGAAAAAAATGACATGCTCAAATGATTCATTATGCCTCATAGATTATACGTTGGGGTGTTAGCTTTCCAAAATGGGGTCATTTTGTGGGCAATTCCATTGTCCTGGTGCTCTAGGACCTTCAAAAGTGTAATAGGGTGTTGAGAAATGAGATGTGTAATTTATGCTTGTAGAATGCCTGAAGGTGCTAGTTCAATGTTGGGCCTCTGTATGTGGTCAGGCTATGTAAAAGTCTCACACATGTGGTATCGCCATACTCAGGAGGAATAGCAGAATGTATTTTGGGGTGTCATTTTTGCTATGTACATGCTATGCGTTGGAAATATCTTATAAATTGACAACTTTGTGTAAAAAAAATGTGTTTTAATTTTTTCCCCACATTTTCCAAAAACTACTGGAAGAAAATGAACCGTTCAAAAGACTCATTATGCCTCATATATTATACGTTGGGGTGTTTGCTTTACAAAATGGGGTCATTTTGTGGGCAATTCCATTGTCCTGGTGCTCCAGGGCCCTCAAAAATGTGATAGGTCATCATGACATTAGATGTGTAATTTATGTCCCTAGAATACCTGACGGCACTCCCTGCATGTTGAGCCTCTGTATGTGGCCAGGCTGTGAAAAAGTCTTGGACATGTGATATTGCCATACTCAGGAGGAGTAGCAGAATGTGTTTTGGGGTGTAATTTGTGGTATGCATTTGCTGTGTCTGAGAAATAGCCTGTTACAATGACAATTTTGTGAAAAAAAAAAAGAAAACAAAAATCTTAATTTTTCAAAGAATTGTGGCAAGAAATTACAACTTCAAAAAATTCACCATGCCTCTTACTAAATACATTGGGATGTCTACTGTCCAAAAAGGGGTCATTTGGGGGTATGGGTATTTGTACTTTCCTGGCTTGTTAGGGTCTCAAGAAATGAGATAGGCCGTCAGTATATCAGGTGTGATCAGGTGTGATCAATTTTCAATGATTGGCACCATAGCTTGTAGACTCTATAACTTACACAAGGACCAAATAATATACACTTATTTGGGTTATCTTTACCAAAGATAGGTAGTAGTATAAATTTTGGCCAAAATTTACATAGAAAAATTACTAATTTGCAAAATTTTATGACAGAAACAAAGTAAAAGGCATTTTTTCACAAAATTTTCAATCTTTTTTATTTATAGCACAAAAAATAAAAAAAATCCCTAGTGATTAAATACCACCAAAAGAAAGCTCTATTTGTGTGAAAAAAGGACGCAAATTTCATATGGGTACAGTGTTGCGCGACTGAGTAATTGTCATTCAAAGTGTGATAGCGCTCAAAGCTGAAAAATGGCCTGGACAGGAAGGGGGTTTTTGTGCCCGGTACTGATGTGGTTAATGTCTTTATGCAGGTTTTGTCTAAAATCTAGGTCTGGGATTCACCACAAAGATACAGATTCAGGGATCAATTTGAAGACAAAAGTACGTGTTGCTAAGCACTACAATATGGCTTAATTTCAGCATTGTTTATCCTCAGGTTAGGTCAGGTTTACTTTGACCCTGGTTTGACTTCAGCAGATTACATTTTAATTAGGTTTTGTGGGCTTTTGCACTTTGGAATTAGCACTCTTTGATGAATAAGGTTGCTACTCTATAGTAATTTGTTTTATAAAAAGCAACTGTAGCACGGACTGTCACATACAATAAGGCTTATTCAATAATGCATGTTAATCTCCAATTTAGAATTGATTTCTCCATAATACCACATGTACAATCAATAGAACTCAATCATTTTAATAGATCTGTAACAGTGATAATTCATATTCATAAAAAACTCTGCTTAACAGCCCAAGACAAAACAGGGGAGTTAGTTTTGTTAATATTGTTTTATATATACACAGTTAGGTTGAAAAAAAGTCATAAGTATATCTAGTTCAACAAATAGGGAACAAAACTGTAGAATAAATAAATATAATCCTCCAAATACAGAATCCTATACCTACACTTGATCCAGAGGAAGACAAAGAGACCCTATAAAGCATGTATCAGACCTCAATCTAATAAAGGGTATATTTTGTATGCAAACTATATCAAACAGAAGCTATTCAGCAGAATGCCCATATCAAACATAGCTCCCTACTTGAGAGTTAAGATGATCTGTCTTTTTGAAGTGGAACCCCAGTAAAAAAAGTTTTTGTTTTATTTTCAGTAGAGTGAATAAGAATATGTACTATTGCTTGTGCCTACATTCAGGTAATTGAGGAGCAGCAATAAAACTGTTTTAGTATTGTAGGTTGGAGTAAGAGGCAGAAGTAGCATTTGTGCAGACTGTGCAGCTGCACAAGGGCCCCCTAGAACTCAATTGCCCATTTATAATACTAGATCTGGGGGCCAAAATAATGATTTCACACAGGGGTCCTTTGGTGACTTTTGCAGATACTTTACATCATATCCTGTCTCAATGAGAGCAGTGGCACTGGCTTGTAAAAGAAAAGTGAGGGAGTGACTGACACAAATACACATTTGCAGACTATTCTACAGAGTATCCACAGCTGTGACAGTGTTGTGTTTCCTCTACTGGCTTTGGAAAAGACAATTGTTCTTCGAGCAGTAAAAGGTCATGCAGTGGTCAAGGACATTAAGGCTCATAGAGAAACAATTGCAGAGCAAAGAATTTACAGTATATAGCATTAAAGACCTACAGAAAACATAGAAACCAGTCTATGGCCACATAGATAAAGAAAAGATTTTACAGGTAGCCAATAACCATGATAACTGCTTAACAAAAGTTTCCCCTTTTCTGGCAGTCTCCCTTATATTACAAGCGCTCATAAAAAATTTAATAGTTACTGAAGATGCAGATAGTTAAAGTGGTATTAAAGGCAAAAATCAAAAATTGATGATGCACTATATAATGCAGTTTGTCATCAACATTTCCCAGGTGGTCTTTGTAACTTAGTAACTTAGTTTTTTCATGTGTTGATTCTGCTGATATTTTTTTACTTCCTTTACCAGACTAAATTGTGCAGCAAAAATGGAAGTTCGAGGGTTGAGATAAACCATTTAACACTGATACTAACAATGGTCAACTTTTATTCATTTAGTTAAAACCTTTATCCCCAAATAAAAAAAACTGTCTTTAACTGCTTAAAAAGCTTTAGCTAGAGTTAGACTTCAATTTGTTAGTTAACCTGGCAATAGATGGATAGAAATTCATTTTGTTTTCAGAATGATCATTCAACCCACTGGCTGAACAAAAAAAACTGTACATGCATACCCAGTTTAACTAATTTGCTATGCTAAAAAGTTGAGAACACTTAAAAAAACCTCAGTCTCCCGCCTAGCATTTGTACTACACCAAGCTTTCTTCTCCTTTAAGCTCTCCTAAGAAATTTTAAATTACAGATCAGTTATTTCCATGGTAAGCATTATTGTAGCTTTTAGGTGGCAAGTATGTAGTCTAAATACAGATTTTAGATAAAAAATTAGTGGAGTGGAAAAAATATTTTCAGGACTTTTTAGGTAATACATTTATAGGGTAAATGGGACGTTCCAGATTAGTATTTCTGGGCAGAGACAGATGTGTATTTGGCCTTTTACGGATTCTGTAGTTGTGGAACAAAACATTCAATCCTGTGTCTGGGTTTTCTAGACACCTGCAACCTGGCTGAGTACACAAATGTGCGGGGTCATTGTATACCAGGTCTGAGGCCTGGCCATGGTCGACCAAAGAAGCTAAGTGCACGTGCTCAGCATCATATCCAGAGGTTGTCTTTGGGAAATAGATGCATGAGTGCTGCCTGCATTGCTGCAGAGGTTGAAGGGGTGGGGGGTCAGCCTGTCAGTGCGCAGAGCATAAGACGCACACTGTATCAAATTGGTCTGCATGTCTGTCAATCCAAAAGGAAGCCTCTTCTAAAGATGATGCACAAGAAAGCCTGCAAACAGTTTGCAGAAGACAAGCAGACTAAGGACAGGGATTACTGGAACCATGTCCTGTTGTCCATTGAAACCAAGATAAACTTATTTGGTTCAGATGGTGTCAAGCGTGTGTGGCGGCAACTAGGTGAGGAGTACAAAGACATGTGTGTCTTGCCTACAGTCAAGCATGGTGGTGGGAGTGTCATGGTCTGGGGCTGCATGAGTGCTGTCAGCACTGGGGAGCTAGAGTTCACTGTGGGAACCATGAATGCCAACATGTATTGTGACATACTGAAGCAGAGCATGATCCCCTCCCTTCTGAGACTGGGCCACAGGGCAGTATTCCAACATGATAACGACTTCAAACACACCTCCAAGCAAACCAATGCCTTGCTAAAGAAGCTGAGGGTAAAGGTGATGGACTGGCCAAGCATGTCTCCAAACCTAAACCCTATTGAGCATCTGTGTGGCATCTTCAAATGGAAGGTGGAGAAGCGCAAGGTCTCTAACATCCACCAGCTCTGTGATTTCGTCATGGAGGAGTGGAAAGGGACTCCAGTGGCAACCTGTAAAGCTCTGGTGAACTACATGCCCAAGAGGGTTAAGGCAGTGCTGGAAAATGATGGTGGCCACACAAAATATTGACACATTGGGCCCAATTTGAACATTTTCACTTAGGGGTGTACTCGCTTTTGTTGCCAGCAATTTAGACATTAATAGTAGCAGTGTCATTTCTTGAGTGTTGTCAAACAAAAAGATATAATACAATATTTACAAAAATGTGAGGGGTGTACTCACTTTTGTGAGATACTGTATATACTGTACATATATATACTGTATATACAGTCTTTTTTTTTTTTACATTTTTGCTTACCTTTGCTTACCTTGCTTACTTAAATAGCTCCCCATAATGAGAAACATTGAAAAGAATGTACTGATAACATAGCGTTCCACATGTAGTCTATATAAATAATTAAAGGTTTCAATTCTTACACACGCCAAGAAAGGGTTATGCTGGAGGCCAACCAGTATGCAATTAACTGTTAAGATGAAGTGCAGTGACAGTGCTGCCAGATTATCAGTTAGTGTGAACTCCATGGTTTGGTGAATGACTACAAAGACAGCACACCAGAAAGATTTAAGTGCTGGGAAAAAAAACATGTAGAAGGGTACCCCTATGAGTGCCGCACTACCAGCTCTGTATACTCTGTCGTGAAAACAACCTAGCCAACAGTGACAATCTTGTAAGATATCTCTTGGTACTTACTACTTATCGAGGCCTTGTGCACAAAGGTCAGAGTTATAGCTCTTTGCTATAGCCAGGTCAGCTTCCCATTTAGAGAGGAAGTTTGGGTCAATTTAAGATTGAGCCTCCAACAAGGCTGAGTATGAAAGAAATAGTCAGGTTTTCTCGTATGGGGTAAGGGAATGTAAGAAGTGAAACATTTGTAATTGGTGAAGCAAAGTAGCTCCATTGAAGCCAGTTAAGAAATTCTTTGGTCCTAAGCAGAACCCAGTTCACCCATGTTCGAAAGATTCTATCATCCCTACCCAGAGCAAACTCTGGATGCCTCAGAATGGGGGTCAGTGGCGACAGGAAGTTCTGGCACGTTGACAAGGTAAAGTATTTAGTTATTTCTCTCAGTGTTAGGCCTATAGTAGGGTGTTTCATTAGGTGATTGGAGGCCGCATGGCCTGCCCAAGGGAGGCCTGAGAGTGGAATCAGGGAACAGTTTTCCTCCAGAGAGACCCAAAGTTTGCAGGAATTATGTTTAAAACAGTCTATGAGGTGTTGCATATGCATGACTGTATAGTATTTTATCGGGTCAAGTAACCACACTTGTTACGGTCATGTCAAGACCACTTTACTGATTCGGGGTGTCTTATTGTGCCAGACATACCATGTAAATTGCATTTGGAGAGCATGAAAAAATGTTCTAGGAATAAAAATCAGTAATGTTTGGAGAACATAATGCATTCAAGTCATCACATTCTTTTTAAATTACGTTACATCTCCCGAACCAGGTGAAAGTTAAATTTTCCATGCGGCCAAGTCCTTCAGGATATTTTGTATGATTGGGAAAAAGTTCAAAGAGAATATCATAGTGGGGTCTGCTGGGATATATGTGCCCAGGTATTTGAGGGAATGGGGGACCCAACGGAAAGGAAAATTGAGGAAAACTGAGCTTGTACTATTTCCTCCTCCCCGGTCCCCTCCTCATGACTTTACCATTGAGATCAACGGCACAACCATTGGTCCTTCAACACATGCCAGGGTGCTGGGTGTAATCCTAGATTCTGACCTCTCCTTCAGCCCCCACATCCAATCACTGGCTAAATCTTGCCGCCTTAACCCCTGCAACATCTCCAGAATTTGTCCCATCCTAACTAACGACACCACAAAACAACTTATTCACTCCTTGGTTATTTCCCGCCTTGACTACTGCAACTCCCTCCTCACTGGCCTACCTTTACACAGGCTATTCCCCCTTCAGTCCACCATGAATGCTGCTGCCAGACGTATACACCTTACTAACCGATCCTTGACTGCTGCCCCCCTATGCAAATTGCTTCACTGGCTTCCCCTACCCCAGTGGTTCTCAACTCCGGTCCTCGGGACCCACCAACAGGCCAGATTTTAAGTATTACCTTGGGGAGATGCAGACTAGAACACTGCAATCACTGAGCAGCAAATTATATCACCTGTGATGTATTTCAGTTATCCTGCAAACCTGGCCTGTTGGGGGGTCCCGAGGACCGGAGTTGAGAACCACTGCCCTACCCCAACGTATAAAATTCAAAATACTAACCACAACATACAAGGCCATCCACAACACTGTCCCCAGCTACATCACCAATCTCATCTGCAGATATCACCCAAATAATCCTCTCCACTCCTTCCAGGACCTCCTGCTCTCTAGCTCCCTTGTCACCTACAGGACTTCTCCAGAGCCTCTCTCATCCTCTGGAGCTCCCTGACCCAGAATGTCCAGTCAGCCCCACCCTGTCCGCTGATCCTTGAAAATTCACTTATTCAGGGAAGCCTACCCCACCTGCACCTAAGAACTGTACTTGAGTCACCTCTATCAGATCATCCCTTGCAGCCATTACCTTTTGTACCACCTCCCCCTCCCTTTAGATTGTAAGCTCCATGAGCAGGGCCCTCCTAATCCTTCTGTATTGAACTGTATTGTAATTGTACTATGTCCCTTCTGTATTGTAAAGCGCTACACAAACTGTTGGCACTATATAAATCCTGTATAATAATAATAATTAGGGCACAGGGTACGAACAACAGACTCTGAGAGAGAAATATTTAAGGCCTCAGACTTCTGGAGATTACCTTTGAAGTTGGATAATGATCCAAATACTTGCTATTTATAAAAAAGTGAGGGTAACAAGATGATTTTGTGGTGTAAAAAAACATGTTGTCCACATAAGCGGCGCCTTTATGGTGGAATCCCCAGGCCCTGACCCCCGTGATGTCTGGGTTTTTGTGGGTATGCTGTAGTAGACGTTTGAGGGTAAGAGCAAAATTAGGGGTGATAGTGGAAAACCCTGCCAGGTACCATTGTGTATGTTGAATGAGGTCAGTTCAACCCCATTTATGCAGACTGTGGCTAAAGGGGTGGAGTAAAGCACCCCAATCCACAAATGCATAGGGCCTGGAATTCCATTCTATTGCAGCACTTTGTGCGTCAATGTCCAATAGAGGCAATCAAAAGCTTTATCCACAACAGCTGAAACAAACAGAATAGGGAAGATTTGTCTTTAGATCTTGAGATAATATTTATTGTGCGGATAGTATTATCTCAGGTTTCCCTACAGGGAATGAAACCTACTTGATCCGGTGTGATTATTCTTTGTAAGATTGGGGAGAGGCGATTGCTCAAAATTTTAGAGAATATATTTTCAGATCACAGTTGAATAAAGAAATTGGCCTATAACTGGCACACTATAGAGGATCTTTGTCCAGTTTCGGTAGTACAGAAATTTGAGCTCTGATCATGTCCGGAGGTATAGTAGGGCCATTCAAAATGGCATTAAATGCCTCTAGGAAGTAAGGAGCAAGCTGTGGGAGAAATAATTTACCATAGGGCATCAAGTGACCACCTGGGCCCGGTGCTTTACCACTGGAAGAAGAGGAGACTGCACCTGACAGTTCCTCCTAAATGATCAGTTTAGCTAGATCTGCCTGTTCTGGTGTAGTTAAGGTAGGCAAAGCTGCAGATGACAGGTAGGAGTTTATGCCCTCCAATTTATGGTTCAGCGACAAGTGGTGGTCTCTCACATGTAAATGTGACATTTGTGGGAAGCCCAGAGTGTAATTGGGTTGAGTCCTTGTTCAGGTTGAAGGAGGTACCTAGTTCTGACATCAGATCTGCATGTATTTCAGGCGTTTGTAAAAGTAACTCATTAAGATGCCAAGTAGTAGTCTTAGGAGACAACAAAGAAGTCTGTAGATTGATGCACACAGGGGCATGATCTCAGAGAGCTATATGCCTGATTGCGGCAGTAAAGTGTTTGCAAGGGTTCCATTTAAAAAAAATAACAAACATGTTATACTTACCTGCTCTGTGCAATGGTTTTGCATAGAGCTCCCCCAGTCCTCCTCTTCTTAGGTCCTCTGCTGGCACTCCTGGTCCTTTGCCGCCTGCTGAGTACCCCCATAGCATGCTGCTTGCTATGGGGGCCTTCGTGCATGCTCGCTCCTAAGTCACCTCTGTGTGTCTATGAGACACACAAAACATGGCTCGGCCCCACCCCCACTCCCTCCTCACTGGTTGGAACCAATGACCCCCACTGCTGTGCACAGTCAATAAGAAGGTGGGGACCTGGGAGAGCTTCTGCTCATTGCTGGACTAGGATTGGGTTCTGGTGAGTATAAGCATGGGGCTGAGGGAGGGAACTGCACACCAAAGGTTTTTTTTAACTTTATGCATAGAATGCATGAAGGTAAATAATCTTCAGCCTTTATAACCATTTTAAACCCTTCCCACCGCCACCTCCCAGTCTTTTAAGAGCTTTTAAATGCCAGGAGGTGGGCATTCGAGTCATGTGACTGCTGTGATTGGCCGTCACAGCAGTCACATGGTTGAAAAACTCCTGATTGCAAGTTGGTGGCTGTGCTGGAAGCGCCAGGGTGCATGCTTTCAGCACAGAAAAGTGTTTACATAGGGATGCATATATGCATCCTCTTGACGTTAAAGCCCACCCACCGAGAGGTCGCATATATATGCGCCATGTTAATGGGAGAGGTTACGCACCATTGGCAGAGATATGTGTTTGAGCCAGAAGAAATCAATTCTTGAATAGGAACCATGAAGAGCTGACTAATCACGATCACTAGGGTGCAGAATACATCAAATGTTGAGAAATTGATGTGTGTGGATGGTTCTCTTTCCTAAGCTTGCTGGGGCACCACAAATGTGCCAGAAGTGTTGCTGGGGATGTTTTCTTGCCAGGCATATTTGAAAAGAAGAGACATTCAGAAATAGAGTTGAGCGAACCCGAACTGTAAAGTTCGGGTCCGTACCGAACTTTGGGGTGTCCGTGACCCAGACCCGAACCTGGACATTTGAAAAAAGTTTGGGTTTGGGTTCTGGGTTCGGGTATTTGATCACGCATGTTGAATAACTGCAGGGCAGCCAATCAACAAGCGTTTCACTGGTTTGCCCTTAGAAGCCATCACAGCCATGCCTACTAATGGTATGGCTGTGATTGGCCAGTGCATCATGTGACCCAGCCTCTTTATAAGCTGGAGTCACTTAGTGCTGCATGTCACATGCTCTCTGGGTAGTGTAGGGAGAGGATGCTGCCGGGGCTGTGAGGGACAGATTGCAGATATAATAGCATTACAGAACGATCTGATTGTGGACTAGGTAGAGATTACTACTACTACTGCTTTTAGGGACAGATTTCAGATCTAATAACATCTCATCCTGCATTACAGAACGATCTGACTGTACTAGGTAGAGTCTAATGCTGTAAGGGACAGATTATTGTTCTAAAATCATCTTCTAGTTCTATAGGGTCAGGTTCCTGCTGTTGCTGTAAGGGACAGATTATTGTTCTAAAATCATTTTACTTCCTTTCACAGCCCTCTAGCACTTTCCAGGACTTTTTTACAGTTATTTTGTGCCGAAAAGTGTGGGTCCCCATTGACTTCAATGGGGTTCGGGGTAAAGTTCGGGTCAAGTTCGGTACCGAACTACAGACTTTTTCCCGAAGTTCGGCCGAACCCACCGAACCCGAACATCCAGGTATTCGCTCAACTCTATTCAGGAACAATAGAAAGACCACATTTACATGCAGCTCCCAAGAACTGGTCTTTTTAATTTGTAGCACTGACTACCAAAGAAGCTGCTGGGAATGTTACATTCTCCTGCCATTTCTATTGATTACCAACCCTGTAACGTGTCCCGACAATACACCAATACCCCAAAGGAAAAAAATGGGCTTTATTAAAACAGAAATAATCCCTGCAGAAAAGTATTGGTTTAACTGGCTTGACCGATAAAACACCTGTGAAGAATCTCAAAAACATCTCAAACTTATGTAAAATGACAATTGAATACACTTGAAAGCATCCCGAGTTTTCTAATTTTCCCAAATTTTAGGACTTGTGAATCCATTTTACAATCCTATGTTCTACTAAACACTTTGTTTCTATGTTGTCCAGGTGTGATCAGGCGATAGGATTAGAACTGAGAAACTAAATACAAGTTCTGAATATTGTGAACTTCCCTTTCTAAATTGGCTAACGAAAGCCTCATGGTAAATATCCTTGGAGAAAGACTTCAATGATGAAAAATTATGCTGAAGTCAACTCTGTTCATGCACTGCAGCTGGTGTACCATTCTAGTGAAACAATTATTTCCCATGCTTGCTGGCTTTTTTTCTCTGGCCAAATTGAATGCCACTACATTGCTGGTGATACTGTTCATCTTCCTTAAAGCCAAACTGGTGAACGCATTGTTCAGTGAGAAAGGGCTGCTGATGTGGCCAGTGTTGAAAATAAGCACCTTGTCTAATGACACATTTCTCAATTGACAGTCCTCTATTCAGTCTCCAGGAATTGAAGCCTCCAATACCAGTGCATGCAATGGCTATTTTAGAAATGTCAAATATTTCTTTAAACAGTTAATATTAGTTGAATAAGACTATTTGGCTCATATCATATGTATTAAACCTGCACAAGTAATATTGCATATTTACTACAACACACCAAAGTTTAATGTTACAATGATATTTGCAAAGATTTAATGCAAAATATTATAAATGAACCTCAAATGGAACATTTTTTTTACTAATGAAATGTTAAGTGACTGAGGATTACACATAACACGTGTTTCAAATTTAATAACAATGGTCCAGTTTTGCTGGCACTCATCAATAATGATTTTTTTAAAACCACATGTAAAGATTGTTTAAATTAGTCTGCTGATTCTATAATTGATACAAAATGCATGTTTTGTCATTGCTATCACCAAATAGATGAGTAATGATCCTGTACAGCCACAAGAGTAACACATTATTTAAAGTGGACCTTTCATGTGAAATCAATAATCTGCCTGTAGTAATGTACAAATTACATTATTAATATTAACCATCAGCAGCTTTAAAGTTTACCTTTTTACTTTCTATCTTCATAGAATTATTTCCTTTAACATTCTGTGCAGACACCCACAAGCAGTGCAGGGCTAAAGACTTTTTCAATTCTAGTCTGCTGGTCAGGTGACTTCCTACAGTTGAAAGAAACACCATAAATAACATACTGTTAGAATGAAGTTTAGAACATGCAAATATGTAAGCATTTATTGTGTAGTCATCCTTTTTTAATAATGAAAAACAAATATAGAGTATATGTATAGTTAATTGATACATACTTTATAGTTATTATTAATAATAATAATAATAATAATATAAAAAGGCTACACCCAGAGCTGGACTATCAAACTACAGCAAACCCAACCAAGTCCACTTCAATATATGTACCTTTGTTCAGCCAAAAAAAAAATTCAGAACAGAAAACACAATAATAATTCGCTATTGAGTAAAAAAAGAAATTAATGTTTTGAGTTATTAAAAACTAAATACAGTATATATATATATATATATATATATATATATATATATATATATATAACATTTAAATTACTAACTCCTACCAAAGTTGGAAGACTGAGCGATAAATAAGTAATGTATCAAAAACTAAAATGGTGGTCCTAAAATTCTTTTACATCCTCTGCTATCTGTAGAAACAGCTGCTATGTTTTGCATTACAACTGATTAAAAAGTAACTTACCTCTTTACAAGCACCAAAGAAAAAATGTTGTTTTTTTTTGCAGAGGGTGCCTAAAGTCTGACTTGTATCTTAGTGAAGACTTCTGGGAAAATCAGTGAGCCAATCACTCAAGCAGAAAATGATTCCATACACCAACTGTGTACAAATACCTCCAAGTTGCCATATTGCATTGAAATTTACAGAAAATGACAGTACTTCATATTGAAAAGGAAAGGTAATTTTTAACAACATGCAGTTACAATATTGCCTGTGTAGCAATTGTATATGTTGTTTTATTATTTTTTTTCATGTGCTATATTTTTCCATGAAAATGGGGTTACCCTTTTAGTATGTTAATGTGTCCAAAGTTTGTGTATTTGAAGCTATATACCTATTTATATGTGAGGATCATTTAATTTTTTTTAAGCTTTTAATTATTTTTTAACACATTTAATTTTTTGCACACTTTTTGTAAATTGAGGTTTATTGGTACCATAAAGGGGGCTGATGTATGCCCTATTTGATAGTAAAGAGAAAAAAAGTGCTCTTGATGGAGACATTGGAGTCTAATAGACCCCAATGCCTTCAACCCATGCAGATAAAAATCTGCTTATCACCCAGTCACTCAGGCTGCGCACTTCCCTAATGGAGAATGGTGAATAACTGCCCTCCTCCACTTTCCTTCCTGAAGTGGTCAACTATGCTTCTGCACTCACAGAGGATCTGTGTGAGTGCTGGAGCTAGGAGGAAGAGCCTATCACACTGCCCACATCTAGTTACATCTGGTTACACAGACTTCCTTATCAGTTCTACACAATTTAGTAAAGCAGCCTCAGTCAGATATCCTTTGGTCAGCCTCAGTCAGGTGGTTTCTTTTAAACTCCCTTTAAGCTGCTTTCTGTTGATTGAAAATACACATATCAAAGTACTAATTGATTTCTTTTTCGTGCAGAGTTTCTGTTATTTTTGTCTACAGCCTATTTTGAACACAACAAAACTGAATGGTTCCACACAGAACTTTTGAAATTGTATTACTGCTTATGTTAATTGTTCATCATTCAGAAATAGATTAAAAAGTGTTGTCTAATGCCTTTCTTTAAAGATTTTGCAATTGACTGATCAATTTGCAATTAGTGGTATAGGGTAATGCAACTATTAAAATGTCTTTTTTAATCATTGCACCCCAGTAGTTGTAACTCTTTACTGGATATTAAGTAATCACAACAGCATTTACAAAAATTTCCAAAGTGAAGACAAACATTCTGTCTGTGGTAAGTGCCAAATCATAATTACTGTAACTATAGATGCAATAGAAGGATGTAGACTAGAGCATTCATAGATTCATGTCATTAATCACTCCCACGCCGATGAAGTCCCGCCCAGGACTTAACGCGTACGGGGGAGGAGCGGCCATATTTGGTATCTTCAATGTGAGTCATTATCAGCTCTGATCCATGCACTCGGTTTGAGTGCTCTATTTGTGAGTGTACAATTTTTTATCTATTTCAATAAATTGGTTATACTGAGAGCATTAGATGTAGCATTCTGTTTTTGTGCATATACTTTGGATGGCAATTTATCGGAGTGGACCAGGAACACATAGGAGCCCTGCCTTGTAGTCCCCAGTGGGGAAGGTGTTTAACAGACCTCTTGGTCTTTTAAATGAGATCCTGAATCCTGGACAAAGCCGATCATTATCCCAAGGATTCCTTCAGGACATACACTTAGTTCCCCAGTGGGGAAGGTGCATTGTAGGCCATCAGGCCTTACAAATGAGGTGAGTGACAGTGTGTGTCTGTGGTGGAGGGCTTGTGCACCCGTACATTCATCATGTGATTTATGAAGTTTCTATGAAGTTTATTATTATTCATGGACTCAAAAGGACACTTATAGTTACGCATAGCGCTGCACTTTGCTTTTTATGATTCACATATGTTTTTTTATGAATTTTACCATAGTGTTCAGCCTGCTGTGCATTGCAACTGATCAGTAGAGTCTTTGCACTGAATATTTCTCTGTATTTTATATTAATCACTTAAGGTACGGAAGAATTTCTCCTTTAATGACCAGGCCATTTTTTTGCGATTCGGCACTACGTCGATTTAATTGACAATTGTTGTGCGAAGTTGTACCCAAACAAAATTGACGTCCTTTTTCCCCACAAATAGAGCTTTCTTTTGTTTGTATTGTATCACCCCTGCGTTTTTTCTTTTTTGCGCTATAAATAAAAAAATAGTGACAATCTTGGAAAAAAAACAATATTTTTCACTTTTTGCTATAATACATATCCAAAAAAATGTAAAAAAATGAATTTCTTCCTCAGTTTAGGCCGATATGTATTCTGCTACATATTTTTGTTTAAAAAATCGCAATAAGCATATATCGAATGGTTTGCGCAAAAGTTATAGCGTCTACAAAATAGGGAATAGATTTATGGCATTTTTATTTATTTTTTTTACTAGTAATGATGGTGATCAGTGATTTTTAGTGGGACTGCGACATTTCAGTGGACAGATCGGACACTTTTGACTTTTTTTGGGACTAATGACATTTATACAGTGATCAGAGCTAAAAATGTATAAAACAATTCATTGGCATGGAAGGGGTTAGCACTAGGGGGCTATCAAGCATTTAAATGTTCCCCAGGGAGGTGTTTCTAACTGTGGGGGGAGTGTACTGCCTGGGAGTAGAGAGAGAATGCTATTCCCGATCACTGGGAACAGCAGATCTCTCTCCATTCTGGCTCTCTGTGGATCGATCGAGGGTTGCCGGTGGACATCACGGCCACCGGCCACGGGCATTGGCGGCCCAAACCCCGTTCCCGTGACCGACGTACAATGACGGCGATACATGGGAACGTGCCGACCTGCCCCAGTAAAATGACGGCGGCTGGTTGGCAAGTGGTTAATTAAAATTTTTGCAACTATACATAGAATATTTTACCAATCAATCTATATGGGTATCACATTGATAATTCCTGTGCTTGCTGGTGAATATGTGCAAATTGCAATAATGTGTTATCAAAATTACATAAATAGGTGTGTAAACTGCTTATTGTGTGCATAACAATGAATATTTAATACCTTGGTTGCTGCTCTCTGAAGGTGTCTGTGCCTTTAAATATGTGACTAGTATGAAAGTGCTACCCCATGTGACAAAATTCATAAACTTACAATATATGCTATGTAGAGTTGAACTGTAAAGTTCGGGTTCGTACCGAACTTTGGGTGTTTGGGACCCGGACCCGAACCCGGACTTTTCAAAAAAAGTTGGGGTTCGGGGTTCTGGTATTTTATACCACGTGTTGAATAGCTGCCAAGGGCAGCCAATCAACAAGTGTTTCACTGGTTTGACCTTAGAAGCCATCACAGCAATGCCTACTAATGGCCAGTGTATCATGTGACCCAGCCTCTATATGGGGCTGGAGTCACCGTGCTGCATGTCATATGCTCTCAGGCTAGTTTAGGGAGAGGATGCTGCTGGCTCTGTGAGGGACAGATTGCAGATATTATATAACATCTCATCCTGCATTACTGAACGATCTGATTGTGGACTAGGTAGAGATTACTAGTACTGCTGCTTTGAGGGACAGATTGCAGACCTCATACTGCTGCACAGAACGATCTGACTGGACTAGGTAGAGTCTACTGCCTAGAGGGACAGATTATTGTTCTAAAATCATGTCATCTGAGATGGATCAGGTCAGTCTAGCAAGACACGTCGTCATACTCCAGACGTTAGACAGGGAGTTTCGTCGTCA
>BLSH010286203.1:44384-56215 GCA_018402905.1 Glandirana rugosa | reverse complement strand
CCATGCTTGACTGTAGACAAGACACACTTCTTTAGCAAGGCAGTGACCATCTTGGAGGTATGTTTGGGGTCATTATCATGTTGGAATACTGCCCTGTGGCCCAGTCTCTGAGGGGAGGGGATCATGCTCTGCTTCAGTATGTCCCAGTACATGTTGGGATTCATGGTTCCCTTAATAAATGTTGCTCCCCAGTGCCGGCAGCACTCATGCAGCCCCAGACCATGGCACTCCCACCACCATGCTTGACTGTAGGCAAGACACAATTGTCTTTGTACTCCTCACCTGGTTGCCACCACACGTTCTTGACACCATCTGAACCAAATAAGTTTATCTCGGTCGCCAGTAATCCATGCCCTTAGTCTGCTTGTTTTCAGCAAACTGTTTGCAGGCTTTCTTTAGAAGAGGATTCCTTCTGGGATGACAGCCATGCAGACTAATTTGATGCAGTGTGCAGCATATGGTCTGAGCACTGAAAGGCTGACTCCCCACCCCTTCAACCTCTGCAGCAATGCTGGCAGCACTCATATTTCTATTTACCAAAGACAACCTCTGTATATGACACTGAGCATGTGCACTCAACTTCTTTGGTCGACCATGGTGAGGCCTGTTCAGGGTGGAACCTGTCCTGTTAAACCACTGTGTGCTCTTGGCCAACATACTGCAGCTCAGTTTCAGGGTCTTGGCAATCTTCTTATAGCCTAGGCCATCTTTATGTAGAGCAACAATTCTTTTTTTTCAGATCCTCAGAGAGTTCTTTGCCATGAGGTGCCATGTTGAACTTCCAGTGACCAGTATGAGAGAGTGAGAGTGATAACACCAAATTTATCACAGCTGAGACCTTGTAACACTAACGATGTCACATGACACCGGGGAGGGAAAATGGCTAATTGGGCCCAATGTGGACATTTTCGCTTAGGGGTGCACTCACTTTTGTTGCCAGTGGTTTACACATTAATGGCTGTGCGTTGAGTTATTTTAAGGATAGCAAAAATTTACACTGTTATACAAGGTGTACACTCACTACTTTACATTGTAGCAAAGTGTAATTTCTTCAGTGTTGTCACATGAAAAGATATAATAAAATATTTACAAAAATGTGAGGGGTGTGCTCACTTTTGTGAGATACTGTATGTGCCTATTGCAATGCCTAATAATGTCAATCAAAGTTAAGGAGGGGTGGGGCAAATATGTTACATTTCTTACGGCCAAATGCTGCCCTAATCTTTATGTCATATCCCTCACTGTTACTTTTGTCTGGAACAACAGACATACTATCACAATGCTTGCTGGATCAATCATAGACAGAGATGGCCTGTGGAAGAAAACATCTAATTTTCTTTCTTTTTTTTTCAATTAAATCACATATTTATCCCATTTAACAAACATACACATTAACTTACATAGAAGCCATTCAACCTATCACTTCCATCCTATCTAGATGTTATACCCCCCCCCCCCCCACTTCCCACCAAAGAACCCCTCCTTCCTTCAAAATCCCCATACCACAGACATTTAATTCAATGTTGCTTTAGTCCTTCCCTGCTGTTTCACCACCATCACCGCCATCCCCCTCCATTCCTTCCTTCTCTGGCCCCCATTCATTGTGATAGTTCTACATGTTTCTCAGATTCCTTAAATGCTAGCCAGTCCATCAATATTTCCATAAACTTACATAACGTATCTTCAGATGAGTGAAATAATCTTAATGATTGCATACCTGGTTAACCTTCTGAATCCGTTCTTTCATAGGCATAGTTTTTTGTTTGTACCAGTGTTTTAGAATAAGCACACTAGCCGCATTTAGCAAATAGGGTATAATGGAATTCTTATATCATGCTAAAAACCTCTCTGTGTTGGGGAACATGTACCTCCATGGGTCCTTAGGTAAATCTGTACCTGTGATATACTGAATAGTCTGAGCAATTTTCTCCCAAAACTGTTGTATCACCAGGCAGAACAGCCATATATGAGCAAACATCCCCTGAGAGCCACACCCCCGCCAACACAAGGGTGATTTCTCTTGCTGCATCTTGTGTGCCCTAACCAGCGTCACATCTTGCTAACAGTTTATAATACAACTCCATTGTTTTCATATCTCTTGAAGAGAAGCATGCTAGCTTTATTTTTTTTTCTTTTGTACTTTGTTAAGAGGGTTGTCCACCTCTCATTCCCATCTACCTATGAATGGTGGCTCTTTTGGCTCTGCTTCTGTAACCAAAATTCTGTAATCTTTTGAGATACTTCTATCTTTAATGTTACGTATATGAGTCAAACAACTCAAATGCTGAATGTTGAATGTTTCCCCCCAGAGCATACTGGCTGCTGTAATAACCTTACAAAATGGCATGTAATTGAACATACCTCCACTAATCTAAAGGTACAATCCTCCATTTCCTACATAACTCCTCCAATGTGCAAATTATACTTCCATTTGTCACATCCCTTAGCTTGAGTCAGTGCCCACTAATGGTGTCAGTGGTAAATTATAAAAACTTATATATTCCCGGTATACTATGTCCAAAACTGTAAGTGCTGTCAAAGGTAACGGATTTGTGTTTCTTCATAAATCTCTGTAACTTTGTGGTATCCATATCATCTTACCTAATAGTGCCTTGCTCTGGATCATCTCTATCATTACCCAACTCCTATTACAATTCCCCTGTGCCCAATCCACCACCCGTGATACAATTACTGCTTGATAGTATTTCATCATACCCGGAACCGCAAATCCTCCCTCTCCCCTCACTTTCACCATGATTCTCGGTCATCTATTCTGCCCTATGAATTTCCTAATCAGCACCCTCAGTGATCTAAAGAACACTTGAGGCAACTGAAACAAAATCTTATGAAACTTATATAGAACTTTAGGTATTTTGGGTACTTTGGGATATAATTAGCCTGATACAACCTATTTATAGAAGATTCCCAAGTACTGGAGCTCCTTATATTGCCAAATAAACAGAAATGCAGGTTGTAGTTCCTGCTGCTCCCTCTTCTGCACAGATGTATTTAGGATCTCTGACTTGCTTAAAGTGAACATAAACTCTCACATATACCCAGTGAAGTGGACAGCCTCAGATGATACACAGAGATTAAACAAATCTCCTTACATACGTTTTACATGTATATCTGCTGTTTTCAGCATTATATATTCTTTAGAAAGTGCACATCGTGTTAGAGAATTTATCTTACTGCTCAGCATTGGGAGTGGATTCTTGGCATACAGCTAAGATAGCTGATTGGAGGAAAGGCACACACCCACACTCCACATAGTCAAAGGAAGGAAGGACTGTGCAGAGCTGTGCTGTGACAAGACAAGCTCTCTGGTAATCTATTTATAGCAACCTCCCACACACAAATGTCAGGCTGGTTTTATCTTGATTGATGGAGAACTTGTCAGAAGTGTTCATTCTGATAACAGTGCAACAAAACAGCAGAAACACATGAGACTTAGTGCTTTGGAGAGAGATAAGAAAACACTACAAATATATGTTCTTAGGTCAAATTTCATGAATCGGGTTTACATCCACTTAGACATAGACATATGCACTGCTGAAAAATGTGTTCATTTTCATTTCATTCCTTTTTTGTTTGTTTTTTTTTAATTTGAAAATTTGAAAATTTCAGAAATTCGAAATTCAGAAATTTGAAGATTAGAAAGTTTCAGAAATTTGTAATTTGAAAGTTTGAAATTTGTAATTTGAAAATTTGGAAATTTGACAATTTGAAAATTTGAAAATTCAGAAATTCCAAATTTTAAAATTTGGAAATTCAAAAATTCTAAATAGAAAATTAAAAAATCTGAAAATCCAAAAATTTGGAAATTCGGAAACTGAAATTCGAAAATTTGAAAATCCAAAAATAAGAAAGAAAATCCAAAATTTGAAAGAAAGAAAATCCGATAATTCAAAATAGTAACTAAGTAAAAATAACTATTAAATTGTAGGTATTGGAATTTCCTTTCAAATTTGGCTTTTAGTGAAAGTAATGAATACAAATTTACGAATTATCCGAAATAACGAATGCCACATCTAAACAAATGGAATGGAAAAAATGAATAATAAATTATAATATAAAGTTTTTATTATTATTGTTTTTTATTATCATTAATTTGTTATGCTCCATTTGTTTAAATACGGCATTCGTTATCTCGGATAATTCGTAACTTCAGATCAATTTGTATGCGTTACATTCACTAACAGCCAAAGGAAAAGGTTATTATTTCAGATTTTCAAATTTTCGGGGTTTCACATTTTTAGATTTTTGTTCTTTTGAATTTTCGGATTTTTGTTCTTTTGAATTTATGGATTTTCATTCTTATTTTAGAATTTCAGAATTTTCAAATTTCAGAATTTTCAATTTTCAGAATTTTCAAATTTCAGAATTATGAATTTTCAAATATTCGAACTTATGAATATTCGGGGTAAAACCGGAAATTAAAATTTCGGAAATTCTGATATTTCCGAATTAACAAATTTGTCAAAATTAATTAAAACAAATTTGAAAGGAAACTAATTTCACATGTCTATTACACATGCTACATATGTACCAATATTCATATCAGTGGGTATGTTATGTTGCACATAACCTGCATGCACTGGTAAACATTGAGTACAAGCACTGCAGTCCATTGTTACAACACATTGAAGTGCTTGGTTTTGTTCCTTTGTTCCTTGAGGAACTGCAGTCCGCTCACATAATTTGTAATAAAAACATCTTTGCCGTTCTGAAGCTTCTCTCCAACCACTTTGCATATTATTTTACATATACTGTATATATACTGTGATTCTGTACTTGTCAAATATGCTGCAGAAATCTCCCTCCACTGAATCTAGCTGCAATCATTTTAACTGTGGGCAGCTGAAGCTGCTGCCTGTTCACTTCCTGGATTTACACAAACACACCTCCAGCTCTGCAGTTATCATTGGCCCTCTTATGACTCATCCCCCCTCCCTTCCTGGCAAACTCTCATGAGAGTGAGAGAGCTGTGCATGATGTCAAATACCGAGGCTTTTTTCCAAACAAGAAACAGGAAGTGGGCTGTATAAGGTATTTACTGGCAGGAAAAAAAATGTTTTACTATCCAAAGTTAAAACAACAAGGGAAGAGGATTTAATAGATGGAGAGATGAAAAAATCACTGAAGTTCCACTTTAATTACATTCATTCAACTATATGTGCACCAACACATTGCAACACATTGTTGCCTAATGTTAAACACTGTGTTGTGTTGCAATAAAATTATTGACAAGTCCAGGTCCAGGAGCTGTAATATCTCCAGCAGAACTGGATAATTACAATTGAAGGCTTGTGGGTGTAGATATTGGAAGATTTCAAATGGGACAGCCAGCAACAGCACAAAGGACACTTCTCATTAAATGTAAGTATTGTCCCTTGTGCTGATTTTTGTATTTAACTTTAGATAAACTTAGGCTTTAAAATGTAAGATGCTGTATGTATTGAATGATAAACAATGTATATGATGATTTATGTGGGTGGAAATCTTAGGGCCAGTTCATGCATAGCTGATCCGACTTCAGGGGCAACTTTGCCATGCAACTTGGAGGCAACTTCAAGGCAACTTGGAGGCAACTTCAAGGCAACTTTACCTCGACTATGCCAGGGCGACTTTGCCTGTGGCCAATCAGAGAAGGCAGGGAGGGGGTTGCCTGGGAATTCACTGGGTAAATTATTATTTTTTTTCATGTAAATTCACTTCAATATAGATAAGGGATCTGACTTGGAGGAGACTTCCATTGAATTCTATGGGCACAAGCCAGATAGAAGTCACCTTGAAGTAGTACAGGAACCTTTTTTGAAGTCGGAGCAACTGATTTTTGTATTTAACTTTAGATAAACTTAGGCTTTAAAATTTAAGATGCTGTTTGTATTGAATGATAAACAATGTATATGATGATTTATGTGGGTGGAACTCTTAGGGCTGGTTCATGCATAGGTGATCCGACTTCAGGGGCAACTTTGCCATGCAACTTGGAGGCAACTTCAAGGCAACTTGGAGGCAACTTCAAGGCAACTTTACCTCGACTATGCTTGGCAACTTTGCCTGTGGCCAATCAGAGAGGGCAGGGAGGGGGTTGCCTGGGAATTCACTGGGTAAATTATTTTCTTTTTCCTGTAAAGTCACTTCAATATAGATAATGGATCTGACTTGGAGGAGACTTCCATTGAATTCTATGGGCACAAGCCGGATAGAAGTCACCTTGAAGTAGTACAGGAACCTTTTTTGAAGTCGGAGCGACTTCAGTAGTGTACATTAAGACGGTTATCATTCATTTCAATGGGATTTCTGATGTCAAGTGACTTGGGTCGACACAAGTCGGAGCGCAACTCACGGCAGTGGGAACCGGCCCTTAGGCTGGATTCACACCTATGCATTTTTAGTGGTGTTTGCATTTTGCAGATTTGCCCTGCAGTCCATCTAACATGGTTTCCTATGGAACACATTCTGCAGTGCAAATCTGCAAAATGCAAAAGCACTAAAAATGCATAGGTGTGAATCCAGCCTTAGGCATAAGTGGAACAAAAAGCATATAATTAGATTCCTGACTGCAATGCAATCATATAAAATGCATTTTATTGGAATACCTTAAGGAATGGTCATTATGGTCAGGTTATTTTAATGGACCTTTTGTTCTCTATTATTGCTGATGTTTGGGATGTGGTGCTACTAAAGATAGTGGCTTAACTGAGCTTAAGTGAAAATTCCCTTACAGAGTGAAAATTCACTTTACTAAATGAACAGCCTATACTCTTTTAGTAAAGGAACCCCATTGTCTTGAAATCAGTCACTGATTGAATGTGTCTGGAAAAATCTAATTTTACTTTGCGTAATGAAGCAAATGATTTGGCTTATTTGACTTGTAGCTGTGAATGAACTTTTAATCTGACCTGTTTTTTCCAGTTTGTCTTTAGCTGCTGATGAATGCAAATTTAGGACATGACAAGCTTACTAATTTCTGACAGGTTTCTATACAACATTTTACTACTACAGAGTATTACTTATCCTGGTTTCAAATTCATCTGTGTCAGATTTAAATGCTATTGAAGAAAGCAGATGAAAAGGTGCTACACACATGTTTTGTTCACAGCAGACAAATCGCCACACGGTCTATTGCTATTAAAGTCCTACTTACAGTAAGAGGAAATAAGACTCTCAGACTTGATTTGACCTCCTGTTGACTGCTCAGAAGTACTACACTCAGTTTAAAACTTTGTCAGTTTGTATTCTAATCATAGAGTTGTATATAAAAAGCTATACATCATTACAATATGAAAAGCACAAAAGGAAGAACATTTGTAAATGTTTCCATGGTTCCATTTACAATCAAAAAAAGAAAAAACTGACTATTCCAAATTAATTTTAATTATGTTAATGTTCAGTGCTTAACCACTTCAGCCCCGGAAGGATTTCCTGCTTTAGAACCGGAGCCCTTTTTGCGATTCGGCACTGCGTCGCTTTAACTGAAAATTGCGCTGTCATGCGACGTTGTACCCAAACGAAATTTGCGTCCTTTTTTCCCCACAAACAGAGCTTTCTTTTGGTGGTATTTGATCCCCACTGCGTCATTTCTGATCGCCGCTATAAACAAAAGAAGAGCGACAATTTTGCAAAAAAACCCAAATTTCTTACTTTTTGCTAAAATACAAATCCAAAAAAAAAAATATAAAAAAACATTTTTTTCACCGTTTTTGGCTGATTTATATTCTTCCTCATATTTGCGATAAAAAATCGCAATCTGCGTTTATTGATTGGTTTGCGCAAAAGTGGTCGCGTTTACGGATGATGAGAATTCATTTTTGGGTTTGTTTTTTTTTTTACTAGTAATGGCGGCGATCTGCGATTTTTAGCGGTACTGCGATATTTCAGCAGACATGTCGGACTATTTTGACACTTTTTTGGGACCATTGGCATTTATACAGCGATCCGTGCTATAAAAATGCACTGATTACTGTGTAAATGCCATTGGCAGTGAAGGGGTTAACCTGCAGGGGGCGCGCTAAGGGTTAAGTATGTTCCCTGGGCGTGTTCTAACTGTAGGGGGACTGCCCTGGCTGGGGAAGGGAAGTGGTCACAGCCTTCGTATACAGGAAGGCTGTGATCACATCCCTTCCCCCTCACACAGAGCGGAGGTCCGTGTTTACATACACGGACCTCCGTTCCTCCGCTCAGGGGGGCCATCGCGGGTAGCCGGCGGCAATCGAAGCCGCCGCACCTGCTCCCTGGCCCTCCCCGAACACAGTGAGTGTGCGTGCGCGCCTCCGGCAGCGCGCGCGCGCTCACTAGGCTCGTGAGCACGGCCGCCGTCATATGACGGCGATTTGCGCTCATGAGCCACCTTGCCGCCATCAATTGCCGATCGGCGGTCAGCAAGGGGTTAATTTAAATATAGTAGGGAAAGGTAGAAACATCTGACCATTTTTTTTTCAATCGGGGTGGCATTGGAGAAATTTCTCATCACTTCCTGTCTTGTACAGACAAAAAGAAGAGAACATTATTTCAAAGTGAAAGAATTCACCTTTTAATTGTCACTGGAAAAAGCTCCCCCACTGAAAAATGTCCACTCTGTTTCTGTGTTATTGACAGCTCAATATTCTTCCTCACCTTTTTGTCCATCAGGATTTCCCCAGCAGATACACAGACAACAATAAAACCATAAACCCGGGTCAGGGGGGAAACAGCACAGACCTCTAGCATAGTAAGGTACTCAAGAGCTTTATTAAGAACACAATAAATATACTTACAAAAATAGGTATAAAAGGCCCATATAGTCATAGGGAGCAAGCCCACTCTATCACACAGCAGTCCAATGATGGATGGGTGGATAAGGGGCCACAGCATCCAGACCCCTGTGCCTGGTGTCTCAGTTCCCACTTGGCTTCCTCCTTCCCCTAGACAGTGCTTAGTGGACGGTGGTCCCCTGTGATTGTTGGGTTTGCAGGACATGGTGGCTGAAAATGAGAAGGAATCCTCAAAATGCGTTCCGCAATCCCAATGATCACAGATGACCACCGTCCACTGAGTGCTATTCATGGAAACAAAGAAGCAGAGTGGGAACTGAGAAGCCAGGCACTTCGTGAAGATTTCCATCTGTCAGCCTTTTAAAGAGCAGTCTGGATGCTGTGCCATTCATCCACCCATCCTTCATTGGACAGCTGTGTGATAGAGTGGCATTGCTCCCTTCGACTATATGTGCATTTTACCCTTAATTTTGTGAGTATATTTATTTTGTTCTCAATAAAGTTTTGAGTATCTTACTACACTAGAGGTCTGCGCTGTCTTCCCCAGATTTCTGTTTAGACAGGTGGAACTCCCTCTTACTGATTGCATCAGCACTCTTCCTAGTGAATAGTGTATCTCTGGCTAGATTTGGGCTACCCACTCATGAATATATATGTGTATTTATATGTCCTTATGGTTTTATGCCATATTTAGAATCTATAAATATTTTTAAGCATCATACACACGTGCAAATTGTTGGCCAACCAAACATCCAACTTTTGTCCAAATTGGCTGTTGGCAGTAGTGTCTAGGGTACTGACGGCAGTCAAGTAATCGGCCAACAAAGTTGAACATAGTGGCGTGTTACGAGTGTATAACCAGGAAGTTCAAGTGAATGTGATTTGTGAATTAGGAACACAGGTTTACACGACCGAACACTTCCTGGATTCTGAGCATGCGTGTTTGCACTTCCAACTTTTTGTTGGCCAACTTCTGTACACATATGCCAACAATTGGCCAATGCCTTGTTGGCCAACAAAAGTTTTCTAGGCTTGTCAGTCAACTTCTGTTGGCCAACAATTGGAAATGGGCTGTTGGATCATGCATACTAACATCAGATTATCAGCCAACAGGCTGTTGGAAAACCGTTGTTGGCCAATTGTTGTACCATGTGTACGGGCTTTTAGTTTGTTGGGTACTGGTGTTAATTCCAGGAAGAGTGCAACTCTGTGAGCCGTACACCTCCATTGGTGTAAGGCATTTGTTGGTCCAGCAATAAAACCATGACAGGTGTTTTTGTCCTACCCTACGCCATCCAAGGGAATAGGGATGCGATTCGTGTTCAGGTCAAACGTAAGTTCGACCCAAACATCGGCTGTTCATTTGTTCGGCAAAAGCCGAACATTGTGGGGCATTCGTGGCAACTTCGCGAGCCCCATAATGTTTTAAAATGGCGGCAGAATGTTGCCCGCTGATTGGACAAAGCATGCACATGACCTGCATGCTTTGGCTAATCAGCGGGTGGCCTGCTGTGAGAGCTTTGATGGGCTAAAGGCAGGGTGCCTTTAGCCAATCTCTGCACAGCAGTCTCAATCCAGGCCCCACACTATATAAAGCTGCTTGTACAGGGGCTCTATGTAGTGTATCTGCGTTGTTAGAGAGATAGTGTAGGTTCCTGAAGACAGGCAGCTTAGATAGCTAGCTTTTAAAATATGTTAGAAAAAGAAAAAAAAATAGATAGATAGCTAACTAGATAGATAGGTTAGTGTAGGGAAAAAAATTAAAAAATAAATAAAAGATATACATATATATATATAGATAGATAGATATAGATATATCTATCTATCTATCTATCTATCTATCTATCTATCTATCTATCTATCTATCTATCTATCTATCTATCTATCTATCTATCTATCTATCTATCTATCTATATATATATATCTATATCTATCTATCTATCTATCTATCTATCTATCTATCTATCTATCTATCTATCTATCTATCTATCTATCTATATATATACACAGTCTAGTATATATATATATATATATATATATATATATCAGTGTACACTGTACATAAGGTATATAGTACACTTGACGTGGTGTATTAAAATATATACAGCCTGGTATATATATATATATATATATACACACCGCATTTTGAGTGTGCACTATATTTCTGTCTATACGATATATAGCACACTTGAGGTGGTGTATTAAAATATATACAGTTTTTAACTCCTTAAACCCCAGAGCCCTTTTTTACATTTGTTGTTTACAAGTTAAAATCTGTTTTTATTTTATAGAAAATTACTTAGAACCCCCAAACATTATATATTTTTTTCAAAGACCAGAGAGAATAAAATGGCATTCATTACAATACTTTTTGTCACACGGTATTTGCGCAGCAGTATTTCAAGCGCTATTTTTTTTTTAATAAAAATCACTTTTTTAAGTTAAAAACTAAGACAACAGTAAAGTTAGCCCAATTTTTTGTATATTGTGAAAGAGGATGTTATGCCCAGTAAATAGATACCATCCATGACACGGTTGAAAATTGCACACACTTGCGGAATGGCGATAAACTCCGGTACTTTAAAATCTCCATAGCAGACGCTTTAAAAAAAACGGTTACCAGGTTAGAGGTGCAGAGGAGGTCTTTTGCTAGAATTATTGCTCACACTCTGGCGATCGCGGCGCTGCCTCACATGTGTGGTTTGAACACCGTTTTCATATGCGTGCGCGACTTACGTATGCATTTTCTTTGCTGCACGAGCTCGCGGGGATGGTGGCGCCTTCATTTTTTTATTTATTTATTTTATTATATTTTTTCTTTCAACACTGTTCCTTTAAAAAAACAAAAATCTGATCACTTTTATTGCTATCACAGCTATGGAGTGTAAAATTTTTTTACTATCATAAGTCTTAGTGGCAAAAACCGCTAGACTTATGACACTTCACATTTAGGGATAGTAGGGACACTATCGTTATTTTCACTAGTCTAAAAACAAAAAAATTTCCTTGTCACAACTTTCTTTTTTATATTATTTTATTTATTTATTTTTTTACTTCCGCGGTGGTAGGGGC
>BLSH010286202.1:11056-22287 GCA_018402905.1 Glandirana rugosa | reverse complement strand
ATTTTGACGTCGAGTTGTTGGAAAAAAATGTCAGGAAGGTACATTTACCCGGACTTCTCACGAACGCTGAATGACAACGACCATCTACACGTCGTGACAAGACAGAGACACAATAGATGAACAACGTCTTCTTATGTCTCTTTTCGATACAACAAAGTGAAATACCTCTTCTGTTCCCTAACCATCCGTTTGTTCAAAGGTAACGTACTGTAACTGGTATTCAACGTGTGTGAATAGCAGATGTGCAAGCATTAGCGGCAATATGAAAAGCGACAGACTAAAAAGAAGTGTTCTTCAATGAAGAACACTTCTTTTTAGTCTGTCGCTTTTCATATTTTCTATTAAAACTCAGTACTCTAAGGAGATCTTCCTAACTCTCTCCTTTTCTCCTCAGCCTCCAACTTATGGTCAATGTCATGCAATGGAAACTTGTTTGCCTACCAATCCCTTGTCTTCTCCATAAAGTGAAACAACATAGCTTTTCTCTGTATTCTTCTGCAACAAGTAGATAACACAGAGACAGAACAGTGCTGCACATCTACCAGCAACAGTAAGTCGCAAGCACTCTTCAGGCCCATTTACATGGAAGGACTGTAAAAAAAGGTTGTTGAGCTGCAGTTTTACTGTGCCGCAACACCCTCCCATAGCGCTCTTTACAGGCAGTACCATTGCCGACCATGATCCATTCAAGTGAATGGGGCTGCAATTCAACTGCCCTACGACCACATGCAAGGTACATGGTTGTGGCATGGTGGTGTGGACTTCTCAGGGTTAAAACGAGCAATGAGGGTGTGACATATTGCCTCCCAGC
Source organism: Glandirana rugosa (assembly GCA_018402905.1). Taxonomy (NCBI): domain Eukaryota; kingdom Metazoa; phylum Chordata; class Amphibia; order Anura; family Ranidae; genus Glandirana; species Glandirana rugosa. Next base: position 21,476 of record BLSH010286202.1, on the reverse strand, counting down.
TGCCTGTCAATCACTAACTGAATAGAACCGCTGATTCACTTTGGATCACTTTTCAGAGTGGCAGCATGGGCATGTGAATAAGCCTTTCCACTGCTAAAAACCAATACGTTTACATAGGTAAAACAAAAGACTATTTAACAACATGTAATTAAGGTATCACAACATTCTCATTTAAACATTTCATAGCAGCATGCAATCAGATTATTCCCAGGCCCCATTTCCTTGGGGTTGGTGAGGGGATTTATATACTTCATATAACTTACATAACTCCTGTATAAGATGAATCTCAAAGCATTAGCTTTGATGCAAATATATCCTTTGTAAACAAGCAGGGGAGCGAGTGAGGGAAGCGCCTACTAAGTGTAGCATAAGGACTGTTTATTAAAAACACAAAGTTGGCAACTCCAGCTGAACAATTCAGGGGATTTCGTCAACAGGAGACTTTTTGGATATATACACTAGATACCTTGGCACCAGCACCATATTATAAATATCCAGTTGCCTCCTCTTGAACAGATCTTTTGTCATATCCAGCCTTGGAGTTCTAGTTTCTATTCAGGCATAATAAATAATCTGGTGATCCCCATTTTCCTATTTAATCCTTTTTAAAAAAAATTAAACCTTTTTTTTCTATGTTTTTTAGAATATTATAATTTTCACCATTAAGAAAATAGTATACAGTCTTTTTCTTAAACTACACTTAATACCTTCTCCAGTGTCAGTTAAACCAGCCCTTTTTACAGTTATATGTTTCAGGAGGCTATGGATGTATGCATGTATGGGTATATTTGCATATATACATAATGACATGCATATATGTTTTTCTCATTAAAATGTTTTATCCAATGTATTCAATATTTATTGTCATATATAGAATTTTCAGATTTTCCTCCTCTTAACAGATTATACAGTATGTGTTACTTTCAGTTGGATCATATTTGGTCCAACTAGGGTTAATGAAAGATTTATACATGGTATAGTAAGTGTAGATATCTATCTCTATTTCTATATAGAACCATATCAATATACACTCACCGACCACTTTATTAGGTACACCTGTTCAATTGCTTGGTAACACAAATTGCTTATCAGTGAATCGCATGGCAGCAACTCAATGCATTTAGGAATCTAGATGTGGTGAAGATGATTAGCTGAAGTTCAAACCGAGCATCAGAATGGAGAAGAAAGGGGATTTAAGTGACTTTGAATGTGGCATGGTTGTTAGTGGCAGACTGGCTGAGCTGAGTATTTCAAAAACTGCTGATCTACTGGGATTTTCACGCACAACCATAACTAGGGTTTACAATGAATGGTCCAAAAAAGAGAAAATATCCAGTGAGTGGCAGTTGTGTGGACAAAAATGCTTTGTTGATGTGAGAGGTTGGAGGAGAATGGGCAGACTGGTTTGAGATGATAGAGAGACAACAGTAACTCAAATAACCACTCGTTACAACCAAGGTATGCAGAATACCATCTCTGTATGCACAACACATCAAACCTTGAAGCAGATGGGCTACAGCAGCAGAAAACCACACTGGGTTCCACTCCTGTCAGCAGAGAACAGGAAATGGGATTACAATTCACACAGGCTCAACAAAATTGGACAATAGAAGATTGAAAAAACGTTGCCTGGTCTAATGAGTCTCAATTTCAGCTGCAACATTCAGATGGTAGGGTCAGAATATGATGTAAACACTATGAAAGCATGGATCCATCCTGCCTTGTATCAATGGTTTAGGCTGGAGGTGGTGGTGGTGTAATGGTGTGGGCGATATTTTCCTGGCACACTTTGGGAACGAGCATCATGTAAACACCACGGCCTACCTGAGTATTGTTGCTGACCATGTCCATCCCTTTATGACTACCGTGTACCCATCTTCAGCAGCATATTGCACCAGGTCACAGAGCTCAAATCATCATACACTGGTTTCTTGAACATGACAATGAGGTCACTGTACTCCAATGGCCTCCACAGTCACCAGATCTCAATCCAATACAGCACCTTTGGGATGTGGTGAAATGGGACCACAACCCTTGTAGAATCTATGCCACAAAGAATCAAGGCAGTTCTGAAAGCAAAAGGGGGTCCAACCCAGTGCTAGCAAGGTGTATCTTAAAAAGTGGTCGGTGAGTGCATTTCCATAAAACCATTTATATTCATTGTCTCTAGTTTCTTGTATACTGCTATGATGTGACTATTAGGTTGGTTCTACTAGTTCTTATTTATGTAATGTATTACTATTTTGTTTTAAGATTTGTATTATGTTAATTTTTTATATACGTATAGTGATTATATTGCGTTTCTAAGAGATTCTGTGCATAGAATACGTTTTTTTGCAGCAAAATGAAGTTCTGCTGGTCATCGTGGTTGTCCCTAGGCACCAGTTTCTCTGACATGCGCACTGGCTTAAAAAAAGGAGTGTGCTTACTCCGAAATGCATAGCCAATGACATTCTGCTGTTGTGACATCACTTCCACCACTTCTTTCCTCCCAAAGCTCTTTGAAATCTTCAAACTTCAGAATTCAATTCCGGGAATACCTAAATTTGGAGAAAAGAAAAAAAAACATGTTTTTCCACTCACTATTGATATTCAGGCTCACACTCTGTATTGTCATGAACTCTGTGTAGTTTTTATCTCTATTTTCATAATGGCAGGGCTTCACAATGTCACACTATCTTCTGACATGTCTAATGAAAAGTCCACAGCTAACACTATCAGACTGATTGAAGTCTTCAGAACAAGGGATTTTAAATGTGTCTCTTGACCTTTAGATGCTCCACAAACTGTACACTGTTGACAACACTGTTCTACAAGTGATGGCTAGCTCGGTGTTGATGCAACAGGAGGAGGGAGAGTGTACTGCCAGTTTGTGAACAAGAGAGAGTTGATGTTTCTGTGATGCTGGGGCATGCTCAACGGACAATGCATTCAAGCTTCTCTACTGGGTTCATTTGGATCAGTCAGGTTAGTAGTTTTTGGGCCAGGCTTTGGGGAAGCAGAGCATGGCCTACAGGTACAGTATGTCACATAAACTACACTCCATTTTTCTAAGATGGACAATGTTTTTTTACTTTCAATGTTTTTATTAAAATTAGCATGAAAAACAGAATATGAAATATAATGTGAAAGCTGTCCAACATATAAAGTGTCTCAAAGAAAAGATTCTACTAAGTGCATAAACAAAACTGAACATACACAGCTAATCACCTTGGAATATAGTAATAATATCAGATTATGAGATTCAATTAGAGCTTGTGCTCCCGATCCCCTCAGACACCCCAACTGGGAACATGAGGGGTAGTGAGGACATCTCCACATTTGAGTGACAGCTGTAAAATATCTGGATGTTGGAGATTGACCAAGGAGAAATGTGACCACCTATGAGGAAATAAATTGAGTACCTCAACAGGCTAAGTCAAGGGTATGACAATTTTAATATTTTTCCCCTTCCCCCTAGTCCATGACCTATATTGGGTAATCTTACAATTTTTATATCTTGGTATAGGATTTTCCTATTTTTGTCCATGCATAAATACCCCACCTTTGCCGATGAGGGACATTTAGTGTGCCTGTGTTACACCTGTTGGTGCTGGAAATGTGGGTAAGCGACAAGCCATTACTGAAACATATTCCCCTTTCTATGTTATGTATTCCCTGTATGTTATAATATTGTTAATGGTTATATCCATTTCAATGTTATGTTGAATATTGTCTATTAATTTCATACTTCTAATTGTTGTAGATATTCCTCCTGATGAAGCGGTTATCTGTGAAACATGTAGAGGTTACACAGTATCTACACCCTAACACCATCTGAGTCAACTTCCTTTCTCTCCCTCTACCCTCTATGTGGGGGTGTGGTATAGAATTGTGTATATATTCAACCAATTTTAATGCATGTTTGTCAATATGTATTGCATTTTACTTATTTCTCCATTGAATAAAATTTGATGTCATTTTAAATTTTGCTTTTGTATTTACCAAGTATCTGTATGGTGTCATATGAGGAAATAAGAAAGAACTCATAGCCGATAGATGGGAGATCCACTGAAACAACTCTTAAACTGCATAAGAATCCACATTCATGTTTACAGTCAGCAATAGGTATCTCCCTGGGACTGATCCAATAGGTTCTAGGTGGTCCTAGAATGGGAATGGACTAGCTGACAACAGTAAATGAGAAAAGATGAACAGATATGGAAAGAAGAGACAGGAGGAAAGGAGATAGCATATAGAATAGGAAAAGGGAAAAAGGGAGGAAATTAATAGAATAGTGACTAGAGTTGAGCGAATCCGGACTGTAAAGTTCGGGTCCGTACCGAACTTTGGGGTGTCCGGGACCCGGACTCGAACCCGGACTTTTCAAAAAAAGTCCGGGTTCGGGGTTCTGGTAATTTTACCAGAAAAATTGAAAATTTTTGCAGATGTTTTTTCCAGATGTTTGCAGAACAGTACTTCAGTTTGTCCCGGTTTGAGTTAAAGTGACACACACAGTTTCCAGATGTTTGCAGAACAGTACTTCAGTTTGTCCCGGTTTTAGTTAAAGTGTTACACACATTTTCCAGATGTTTGCAGAACAGTAGTTCAGTTAGTCCCAGTTTTATTTAAAGTGACACACACAGTTTCCAGATGTTTGCAGAACAGTAGTATGGTTTCTCCCGGTTTTAGTTAAAGTGTTACACACATTTTCCAGATGTTTGCAGAACAGTAGTTCAGTTAGTCCCGGTTTTATTTAAAGTGACACACACAGTTTACAGATGTTTGCAGAACAGTGATATGGGTTCTCCCGGCTTATTTATACTTTTTTGACACAGTTTGAAGATGATTTTAGAACAGTTATATGGCTTCTACCGTTAATTAATACTTTTCATACCCAGTTTAAAGATGGTCCACATCCACCTCCATTTTTGATTTTTTTATGTTTTTATTTTTTTAAAAATGCTTTTAGTTATTTCCCTGTCTCCATTTCTTTGTAGGGAACTTGTCCCACCCTTACCCCCATTTCCTTCCTTTTGCAGACCTCTAGGACTTTCCAGGACTTTTTTACAGCCATTTTTGTGCCTAAAAGTCCGGGTCCCCATTGATTTCAATGGGGTTCGGGGTCCGGGACAAAGTTCGGGTTCTGTCCGGACCCGAACCCGGACTTTGTCCCGAAATTCGGCCGAACCAGCAGAACCCGGACTTCCAGAAGTTCACTCAACTCTAATAGTGACCTAACTGGGGACCTACCCAGCAGTATTAAAGAGGATGGTGGTCCTGAGGTACCAGAGAAACTTAAGGTGTCAAAGGGATGTTGACATAATTCATCCAGGGCTCCCATATGGCTTCAAATTTATTCATTGTGTTGAGGAGTATACTAATCATCTTTTCCTGGGCCATAATCCAGGATATCTTTCTCTTAGCCATGAGGAAGGATACCAAAGGTCGTTTCCAGGCCTTGGCTAAAGTTAGTTTGGCTCCCATGATAATAAAAAATGAGATGCTGGGCAAATAGGTATATAGCAGTGTTACAGGGGGACCACTGCAATACTGCTATATACCTATTTGGATGATAAGCTCATATTGACAACTTTAATGTAAGTTTTTATACCGTTTTTTAATAAATCACACCAAGGATTTTATGCTATGGCGAGACCTTTGTTCTTTTGCATGGGTGGATGAGTGGCCCCTACACTGTGATCACTGGTTGGCGTGAGGACCTGAACAACGTTGGGAATATCCCACGTGGGGGTCTGCACGGTCCCATTTACAGGATCAATTCAAATACCGTAAGGTTACCCTGGATTGAGGTTCATGCTGGTTGTTACCGGTTTCCGGTAAGTGTTCAATCTGCTTGGTGGTGGATGATGTCTAACTCACCCGTCTGAGGCCATCGGTCACTTATGTGAAAAACCACACTTTTAACTCCAAGATCACCATTTGGGACTTCTCACCAACCCTAATTTTCTATATCTCCTTATATGATTGTTTCAATTTGGGAATAACTATAGCACACCTCTTTGCAACATATAGAGTGGGTTTGGTTTACTTTGATGTGGTTAACTACATTTTGCCTATTGATATATTTAGTTTACACTGAGTCTACCTACCTAAACATTGCTGGTTTAAAAAAAAATAAAAAAATAGTGCTACATAGTACATTTGCACCTTGCTGTGCATTTCTTGCACAAAATTAAAAAGTGCGTCGACATTGCTGGTTTAAAAAAAAAAATAGTGCTACATAGTACATTTGCACCTTGCTGTGAATTTCTTACACAAAATGAAAAAGTGCGTCTACATTGCCGGTATAAAAAATAATATAAATGTGTGCTTAATAGTACATTTGTGTCCAGAATGAGGAGAGCGTCAAATAAGGGACGTGGTCGTGGTGCTGCTGGTGCTGCTGGTGTTGGTGGTGTTGGTGAAGCTCCTGTTGCAAGGAGAGGACGTGGTCGATCTGTGCCAGCTACACGCACAAGTGAAACACCTTTCTCAGGTGCGAGTAGCCGACAGAGCCTTCAATGTTATATGGTAGGCCCGAATGCCGCTCAACGAATGGTGAGGCCAGAACAATAGAGTTGAGCGGACACCTGGATGTTCGGGTTGGTCTGGTTCGGCCAAACTTTGCGGAAAGGTTCGGGTTCGGTACCGAACTTGACCCCGGACCCCGAACCCCATTGAAGTCAATGGTGACCCAAACTTTTGGGCACAAAAATGGCTCTAAAAAAGTCCTGGAAAGGGCTAGAGGGCTGCAAAAGGAAGCAAAATGGGGGTAAGAGTAGGACAAGTGCCCTGCAAATAAATGTGGATAGGGAAATAACTTAAAATCACATAAAAAAATAAAAATGGGAGGAGGAGGTGGATGGGGAGTAGGAGCCTAAAGGTTGACTAGGCCGTGACCGTGGCAGTGTAGGTGGAAGTGGCGGTGGAGGAGGAGGAGGTAGCCAACACTGTTTTTTGTTTGTTTGTTTTTTTTTTTTCTAACTGAGGTAGCCCCCAAAATATTAAGACATATTAAAAAAAACAAGTATACCAATGGCTGTGTGAGGCTGATCTAAATGGCTATTCTGCACAAGGTACAAACAAGTCTTGTGGGATCCAGGCCTGGTTCATTTTAATAAACGTTAGCTTGTCCACGTTGGCTGTTCACAGGCGGCTGCGCTTTTCTGTGATAACGCCCCCTGACGTGCTAAACACACGTTCAGACAATACACTGGCTGCAAGGCAGGCCAGCACCTCCAGGGCATAAAGGGCAAGCTCAGGCCATGTGCCCAATTTGGAGACCCATAAGTTGAATGGGGCAGACCCATCAGTTAGTATGTGTAGGGGTGTGCACACATACTGTTCCACCATGTTGCTGAAATGCTGCCTCCTGCTAAGACGTTGCCTGTCAGGGATCTAGACGAGCTTTGCGATCGCGCACGCTTATGCGCACACGCGCACGGATTCAAATGAAGATTCCCACAACCGTTCAGAGACGTGCACATGTACGCAGGCGCAGGAATGTTGTCAGAACCCAGAATCCGTCATAGCAGGAGGACTTTAGGACCCAGAATCTGTCAGAGCAGGAGGGCCCTAGGACCCAGTAGCTCTGTCAGCACATCACTTGGGCCTTTATAAGGAAGTCAGACCTTGGCTTTAATGCTGTCTGATCTGCAGCTTGTCAGTACCTGTACCTGCTTGCCGTTATCTGCTACCTGATCCGTTACCTGATTGACCTGGCTTGTTTTGACCACCCTGTCTTCTCCTACCCTGACCCGGCTTGTTTTGGATCCTGCTAACCTCTGCCTGCCTGATCTCCGTTGCCGAACCCAGCTTGCCTCTGACCATCCCCCGCATACCGATTCTGCTACTCCATTCATCTGTGATTGACCCGGCTTGCCTGACCATCCTCCTGCCTGCTTCTAAAGTCAGCTGTCTGCTGTCCTGTGCCCTGCATCTAGCTGCTGTGATTGCTGTCTGCTGCTGCTGTTCCTGTTTCCAGCTGTCCGGTGTTACCAGCTCCACTCCAGCATCCAGTCTCCTGCTGTTTTCCAGAGGCACTCCTACCTCGCTGGACTCACGTGACCACTGTTCCCATTCCAGTGGGCTCTGAGTCAGAGCTGTATGAGAGGTCTCCTCCTACAAGAGACAGGCTCCACTCGCTCAGGTACGTGGTTCATTACATTGCCTATCAGCTGGTGGTGCTGTTTGTTGTGGCGTGCTGCTGACAAAGCTTTTCCACATTTCAGCCATGCTAACCTTGCCTTCTGAGGTGTTGGCGGTGCCACAGCTGCGTTGGTGACCTCCTCCTCCTCCGCCTTCGCCTTGTGCTTCCACTGAGCCCCCGGTGTCATTTGGGAATGCCCTCAGCAGGGTGTCTACCAGCGTGCGCTTGTAGTCGTGCATCTTCCAATCACGCTCCAGTGAGGGAATTAAGGACGGCACGTTGTCCTTGTAACGAGGATCCAGCAGGGTGGCCACCCAGTAATCAGCACAAGTTACAATGTGGGCAACTCGGCTGTCGTTGAGCAGGCACTGCAGCATGTAGTCGCTCATGTGTGCCAGGCTGCCCAGAGGCAAAGACAAGCTGTCCTCTGTGGGAGGTGTATCATCTGTGTCCTCCGTATCCCCCCAGCCATGCTCCAGTGATGCCCAGGAGCTGCGTTGGGTGACACCCTGCTGTGAACACAGTTCCTCCTCCTCCTCATCATCATCTTCCTCGTCCTCCTCATCCTCCAGAACTGTGCCTTGGCTTGAAAATTTTTTATCTGGCCTATGCTGGTACAGGAACCCACCCTCCGAGCCACTTGTGAATGACTGGCCTGATAACTGTGGAAATGACCCCTCTTCCTCCTCCTCTTCCTCCTGTGCCACATCCTCTTCCATCATCACCCGAAGTGTTTTTTCAAGGAGACATAGAAGTGGGATAGTAACGCTGAGAACAGCGTCATCGGCACTGGCCATGTTGGTGGAGTACTCAAAACACCGCAATATGGTACACAGGTCTCGCATGGAGGCCCACTCATTGGTGGTGAAGTTGTGCTGTTCCACAGAGCGACTGACCCGTGCGTGCTGCAGCTGAAACTCCACAATTGCCTGCTGCTGCTCGCACAGTCTCTTCAGCATGTGCAAGGTGGAGTTCAACCTTGTGGGCACGTCGCATAGGAGGCGGTGAGCGGGAAGGCCAAAGTTCCGCTACAGCGCAGACAGGCGAGCAGCAGCAGGGTGAGAATGGCAAAAGCACGCACAGACGGCCCACACTTTCTGCAGCAGCTCTGACATATCCGGGTAGTTTTTTAGAAATGTTTGCACCACCAAATTCAGCACATGCGCCAGGCAAGGGATGTGCGTCAAACCGGCTAGGCCCAGAGCTGCTATGAGATTTCACCCATTATCTCACACCACCAGGCCGGGCTTGAAGCTCAGTGGCAACAACCACTCATCGGTCTGTTGTTCAATGCCCTTCTACAGCTGCTGCGCAGTGTGGGGTTTATCCCCCAAGCATATCCGTTTTAAAACAGCCTGCTGTTGTTTCCCCCTAGATGTGCTGAAGATGGTGGTGAAGGTGTTATGCTGAGTGGAGGAGGATGTGGTAGAGGAGGAGGAGGAAGCGCAATAGAAGGAGGAGGCAACAGGAGGCAAAGAGAAATGCCCTGCAATCCTCACTGGCGGAAGCACATACACCAAACGGCTAGCCACCTCAGGCCCACCCGCCACTACATTTGCCCAGTGTGCAGTTAGCGAGATATAGCGTCCCTGCCCGTGCTTACTGGTCCACGTATCAGTGGTTATGTGGACCTTGCCACAGATGGTGTTGCGTAGTGTACACTTGATCTCGCCCCCGACTTGTTTGTGCAGGGAAGGGATGGCTCATCTGGAAAAGGCTGCAAAGGCTGCAAACATAGCTGCTTGTGAGATTGGCAACCCATCTCTGCACATGGAGGAGCTTGAGAAAAAAAATGCAATTCCAAAAGTAATTGTTTTATCTGAGGCTGCTCACCCGGCAAGAGTTGTGGATAAGGCTCCTAAAAGGAGAAGTCATCTTCTTATTGGTGATTCAATTGTAAGAGGTGTTGCTATAGGAAATCATGTGGAAGTGTCAAAGGAAGTTAGATGTTTGCCTGGTGCTACTGTTAAGAGAGATAAGGGGCGCATTGTAAGAATTGTCAAAAAAGCTAGCGAAGAGTGCAATGTTGATGTTGTTGTGCACCTTGGCACAAATGATTTGTCCCAGAATGATGTCCATTCTGTGCAGAAGGATTTTCAGAATTTGGGCCAGGATCTTCAACAGTTAGGGTGTACTGTTACATTTTCAGAGGTCTTACCTGTGCATAATGGACAACACAAGAAAGTACTTTGGATAGCAGAGTTCAATGTTTGGTTAAAGAATTGGTGCAAAGCTGAAGGTTTTGGTTATGTTAGTCATGATTTGGTTTGTAACTTGAGACGATAGGCT
>BLSH010286191.1:2574-15512 GCA_018402905.1 Glandirana rugosa | reverse complement strand
ACTCCTAGGCCAACAGCAGTGAGATTTCTCTCTCGAGAAGGCAACATCGTTGACGAACGAGCGTCCAGAAACGAGCCAAAGAACGATCCAAAGAGAACGATCTGAAGAACGTCTGAAAGTCGCGAATCAACACACACCAAACTTCAACTAACACGAGATTAGATGAAGGAGCCCAAAGGGTGGCGCAACGATACCAGCACTTCCTCTTTATACGCGCGTTCGCGTCATCACGTTCGACCGGTCGTACGTTGCACACACGACTGTCGTGTGCATGTCAGTAGGCTACATATGACCGTCAACGTACGATTCAACACGGTCGTACGCGCGATCGTCGTCCCGTGTGTACGAGCTATTAAGGTGTCAGCATACCAAGACATTTTAGACAATTTCATGCTCTCAACTTTGTGGGAACAGTTTGGGGATGACCCCTTCCTGTTCCAACATGACTACGCACCTGTGCACAAAGCAAGGTCCATAAAGACATGGATGAGCGAGTTTGGGGTGTAGGAACTTGACTGGCCCACACAGATTTCTGACCTCAACCCGATTCAACACCTTTGGGGTGAATTGGAGCGGAAACAGTGAGCCACGCCTTCTTGTCCACATAAGTGCCTGATCTCACAAATGCGCTTCTGGAAGAATGGTCAAACATTCTCATAGACACACTTCTAAACCTTGTGGACAGCCTTCCCAGAAGAGTTGAAGCTGTTATACCTGCAAAGTGTGGGCCAACTCAATACAGAACCCTACGGACTATGCCGTTAAAGTTCATGTGCGTGTAAAGGCAGGCGTCTTAATACTTTTGACAATATAGTGCACCTTCAATCACATTGCTAATTGCATATTGTACTTGTTTGTAGCCTAAATAATGAAATTTGCACCTAAAGTTGTAATTTTGTAACTTTTGGAAATGCCAGGAAAAACTTGGCTGTGCCAGCAAATTTTGGGTGTTGTGTCAGTAAATTTCAATCTGGTAGGTTGGCAACACTGCTGCATATCCAGACTAGACATGTGTATGATGAAAACATTTGTTTTGTTTAGTTTAGATTTGTTAATCTGGTTGTTTAGTTTAGTTAAATTCTGTTGATTTGTTGAATTCATATTCAGAATTTGTATTCGGAATTCATTTTATGTCTTTTTTAAATTTTCTTCGAATTTCCAGATTTTTCCAATTCAAAACATTCGAATCATGGAATATTGAATTGGCCGAATTGAAAACTTTATATATATTTTTTTCAATTTGAATGTGGCAAAGTGAACAAACAAACAACAACCAGCTGCCGCAGTTGTATTGCGGCAGGTTGGCCCGGCTGCGCAAACCGCCATCATTGTACGTCAGTCGCATGCGCAGGGCGGGGGGGACACGCACGCACCTGCCGCCCCCGCGATGATCGGATTCATTCCAGAACCGATCAGTCTCCATGCCCAGACCAATGATTTCTGGTCTGGATCTGGTGATAGTTTCTGGCGAATGGCAGACTGTCCTGTGTAATGTAAACATGTAAAATGTAAAGTGATGTCATATGCCCTCATGGAGCCCTTTTGAGTTCCAGCGCGAGAGGAGAAGACATCTTACTGTGAGTACACCAACACTACACTAACAACAGTGCACGTAGGCACACTTTTGACTCCTCCGACCCCCCCAGTTAACCCTTCATTTCCTGTCACTGTGTCACTTAGTGCAGTTTTCAGATTTTTCACTGATCACAGCACTGGTGTCACTTGTGACAATAAACAGTATTAGGGTAGTTAGTGGTAGGCCCAGGTAGGCTTAGGGTACCCCTATTAACCCCTAATAAAGGTTTTAACCCCTTGATCGCCCCCCCCCCAGTTAACTCCTTCACCCCCTGTCACCAGTGATCACTGTATTAGTGACGCTAGTTAGTTAGTTTGTTTATTATAGCATCAGGTAGAGCTGCACGATTCTGGCCAAAATGAGAATCGCAATTTTTTTGCTTAGAATAAAGATCACGATTCTCGCGGCGTAACATCTTACATATACAAAAAAATTTAGCTAACAGCACTGTTTCGTTTTTTTGAAAGGGTAATTTTTCCAAAAAAATTGCGTTTGAAAGACTGCTGCGCAAATACCGTGTGACATAAAATATTGCATCAACCGCCATCTTATTCTCTAGGGTCTCTGCTAAAAAAATATATATAATGTTTGGGGGTTCCAAGTCATTTTCTAGCACAAAATAATGGATTTTTATTTGTAAGCAGCAGAAAAGATTTAGTCTTTTAGGGTTAAACTAAACTTCTATACATGGAGTTCATTCAGAGTTCATTCCTTTGAAGTAAATTACTGTGTATCTCTTTTAGCATCTTTATCAGCATGACTCAGAACTTGGCTCTCTGCCCAGACTTGGCAATCCCCCCATAGACTCAGGTCGCTCCAACTTAGAAAAGACTTCAGGCGACTTGCATTGACTTTTATTACAGTCAAGTCGCGCTGAGTCGCCCCGGAAGTCGGACCCCATTAACTGCACTAAAAAATTGCGGTAACGCCTGATGGAGATTGAGGGGGGGGTGGATCAAGATCGCGATTTTAATACGATTAATCGTGCAGCTCTAGCGTCAGAGTACCTGCCGTATATTACCTAAAGGTTTAACCCCCTGATCACCCAGTGGATGACATCAGTTAGGTTTTAGCATAAGGTAGGGTCAGCGTACATACCAGGCAGGGTCAGATTAGTCAGGTACTCTAACACGCACACACACACTAGATAGCTCCGTTACTAGTATAGTGTCTGAATGGATCAATATCTTTGATCTGATCAGAACTATATTAGCGTCCCCAGTAATTTAGTTTTCCCAAAAACACTGCGTTAGCAGGACCAGCTCAGATACTGCTAGCACCTGCGTTTAGCCCCTCCGTCCAGCCTAGCCCAGCCCACCCAAGTGCAGAATCAATAGATCATTGTCACTTACAAAACACAGCACACATAACTGCAGCGTTTGCAGATTCACGCCTGATCCCTGCAAACCCTAACAGTTATTTTGGTAGCGATTGAAGCAGGCTCTGACAACCAGGTATTCATTTGCCTGTGAGTCACACTATTGTACCTATAAATTTAGAGGCCAAAATGTCCAGAGGTACACTAGTGAAGAGGCCTACACGTTGCTGAGCATGACAGATGAGAGTGATGGGGAAGCTCCACTGTCAGATTCAGGCTCAGTATACGAACCAGTAGAGAGCGGCGGCACCCTGACAGATAGCTCTGATGACGGAGTTGTGGTCCCTGCTAAGGTCAGGTGTACCTGACCCCATTCTTCTGTTGTTGAGGTGCAAGAACCGCAGGGCTCTCATATGGAGCAGAGAGCCAGTACTAGTCCTTCTGGTGAACTGGCCAGCACCAGCGGCCTAGTACACCCTGGTCATAGACAAACTAGCACTTCAGTAACACTTGGTGACGTGGCGAATCCCATAAGTGCAGTTCAAGCTAGCACAAGTAGTGTCCCACGGCCACCAAGTAGACAAAGACAGGCCCATAGTGTCCTTCCCGCTGCATATGCTAACCCTGATTGGCAACCCACCACTCCTGCAGTGCCCGTGCTTCCCCCATTCACTGGCCAACCTGGAATTCAGGTGGAAACAGTTGATTTTATGTCCCTTGATTTTTATTCATGGTTTTTCACTGAAGATCTCTATAGATCTATTGTGGACCAAAGCTATTTATATGCTGGTCAATTCATCTCCACTAATCCCCATTTGACACTTGCCAGAGACTGGAAACCTATTACAGTTCCAGAATTTAAGACCTTTCTGAGTCTATCCCTCCTCATGGGCATATGTAATAAAGGGGATTTGCGGTCATATTGGTAAACTGACCCAATTCACTATATGCCCGTGTTCTCTGGTTCCATGACCAGGGCTAGATACAAGCAGATATTGCGGTTCATGCATTTTAATGACAATTAACTCTGTCGTTCTCGAGGTGACCCTGAATGCAATCGGCTCCACCAAATTTGGCGCCTCATAAACCACTTCAACCAACAATTCGCAGCAATTGTTTATTCCCGATCAAGTTGTCTGCGTAGACGAGTCCCTGATTACATTTTCTGGCCGTCTTGCTTTCAAACAGTTTCAGTCGCAATACTTTTGACAATATAGTGTACCTTCAATTACGTTGCTAATTGCATATGGTACTTGTTTGTAGCCTAAATATTGAAATTTTCGCCTAAAATTGTAATTTTGTAACTTTTGAAAATGCCTGGGATAACTTGGCTGTGCCAGTAATTTTTGTAAATTTTGATGTTGTGTCAGTAAATTTCAATCTGGTAGGTTGGCAACACTGCTGCATATAATGGGGTTGATTTACTAAAGGCGTAGAGTGCAAAATCTGGTGCAGCTCTGCATAAAAGCCAATCAGCTTTCAGGTTTTAGGCCTCATGCACACAGGACATCTTTTGATTGTTTTTCAGGAGCTATTTTCAGCTGCAGACATTTTTTTCTACAGTCAATAAACCCTCCATCATGTTATCCTATGTGTTCATGCACACATAGGCTGTTATCAACTGTTTTTAGCAGTGACATTTTTGAGCTGTAAAAAAAACCCAAGACCAGAGGGTTCTTTTGGACGTTTGTCAGCTGTAAAAACGTTCAAAAGCTCAAAAACACGCAAAAACGCTCAAAAGTCGATCCCCAACATTTTTGGACGTTTTAGATCAATTGGAAAAAAACAAAACAAAAAAAAAAAAAAACGCTGGTCCTTTAACCACTTGCTGACCGCAGTCTGACGGCGACAGAGTGGCTCTTTATCGCAAACTGCCGTCATACGACGGCGGCTGCGATAACTAGTGCTGTGAGCGCGCTCACAGTGTCTGGGGGGGGCCAGGGAGCGGGTGCGGTGGACTCGATCGCCGCCAGCTACCCGCGATGCCCCCCCCGCAGTGAAAGAAAGGAGGTCCATGTATGTAAACACGGATCTCCGTTCTGTTAGAGGGGGAAGGGCGATGATCACAGGCTTCCTGTATATGGAAGCCGTGATTATCCCCTTTCCCTAGCCAGGGCAGCCCACACACAGTTAGAACACGCCCAGGGAACACAGTTAACCCTTAGAGTGCCCCCTGCAGGTTAACCCCTTCACTGCCAATGGCATATACACAGTAATCAGTGCATTTTTATAGCACTGATCGCTGTATATATGGCCCCAAAAAAGTGTCAAAATGGTCCGACATGTCCGCTGAAATATTGCAGTATTGCTAAAAATTGCAGATCGCCACCATTACTAGTAAAAAAATAAAAAATAAATAAAAACCCCAGAAATTAATTCTCATCATCCGTAAATGTGGCAACTTTTGCGCAAACCAATCAATAAACGCCGTATGAGGAAGAATATAAATCGGCCAAAACCGATGGAAAAAAATGTGTTTTTATATTTTTTTTTGGATTTGTATTTTAGCAAAAAGTAAGAAATTTGGCTTTTTTTGCAAAATTGTTGCTCTTCTTTTGTTTATAGCGGTGATCAGAAATGACGCAGAGGTGATCAAAAGAGAGCTCTATTTGTGGGAAAAAAATTACGCAAATTTTGTTTGGGTACAACGTCGCACAACCACACAATTGTCAGTTAAAGCGACGCAGTGCCGAATCACAAAAAGGGCTAAGGTCCTAAAGTGTGAAATCCTTCCGGGGCTGAAGTGGTTAAAAACGCTAAAAACTGTGAAAAAGCGGCAGTAATATAACGCCGGTAAAAGCTGAAAACATCCCTGATAAGCTACTGACGTTTTTTAAATGTTTTTTTAAAGTCCTGTGTGCATAAAGCCTTAGGGTCCTTTCACACCAGCGGATCGTCAGTTTTTCAGGTGGACCTGAACAGACGCTCCATTGTCCTCTATGGAGCGACAGATGTCAGTGGTGACATGTCTGCTGACATCCAATCCGCTCCGATCCGCCAAAAACAGACGGATGGAAACCCTATTTTCCATCCATCTGGCGGATCGGATTGCATGAACACAGACAGATGGTCTGTGTTCATGCGATCCTCCATAGAGGAGAATGGAGATCTGACAGGTCCGTTTCTGCACGCAGTGTCACCCGCCGGCTCAGCGGGGATAAACAGATGGATCCGTCAAAACGGGCTCTGCTCGTGTGAAAGGAGCCTTATTCTCAAAGCTTAATTGAACAAACTGAGATTAGAAGCTGATTGGCTACCATGCACAGCTGCACCAGATTTTGCACTCTCCCGCTTTAGGAAATCAACCCCACAGACTAGACATGTGCATGATGAAAAAATGTGTTTCGTTTAGTTTAGATTTGATAATCTGGTTATTTAGTTTAGTTAAACTCTGTTGACTCGTTGAATTTGTATTCGAAATTCACATTAGGAATTCGTTTTATGTCTTTTTTGAATTTTCTTCGAATTTACCGATTTTTTTTCCAATTCAAAACATTCGAATCATTGAATTTTGAATCGGCCGAATCAAAAACTTTAGATTTTTTTTTTCGATTCAAATGTGGCAAAGTGAACAAACAAAAGAAAAATCTTCATCAAATGATTACAATGGCTCTTTAACCACTTGCCGACCAGCCACCGCAGTTGTATTGGGCAGGTTGGCTCGGCTGCGCAAATCGCCGTCATTGTACGTTGGTCGCGTGCGCAGGGCGGGGGTGGCACGCACGCCCCTGCCGTCCCTGCGATGATCGGATTCGTTCTAGAACCAATCAGTCTCCAGGCCCAGACCAATGATTTCTGGTCTGGACCTGGTGATTGGTTCTGGTGAATGGCAGACTGTCCTCTGCCTGTGTAATGTAAGCATGTAAAATGTAAAGTGATGTCATCTCCCCTCGTGGAGCCCTTTTGAGTTCCAGCACGAGAGGAGAAGACATCTTACTGTGAGTACACCAACACTACACTGACACCAGTACACATAGGCACACTTTTGTCTCCCCCGACCCCCCCCCCAGTTAACCCTTCATTTTCTGTCACTGTGTCACTTAGGACAAAGCCTACCAATGTGACTGAGCTTAGGTCATTCCTGGGGTTTTGCTCACACTACAGGAGATTCATTCAGGGATTTGATAGAATAGCCTGCCCCCTTAATGAGCTACGAGGATGAAGACGACGACCCAGACTTAATGAAGCCAGTCAAACAACATGGAGGGCCCAGGAAGACTCTGGAGTCAATCCAAGAACAGTGGAAGCAAGCCTTCCGTCAGCTGAAATGGAGCTTAAGTAGAGTTGAGCGGACATCTGGATGTTCGGGTTCAGCAGGTTTGGCCAAACTACGCGAAAAAGTTTGAGTTCGGCCCCGAACTTGACCCCGAACCCCATTAATGTCAATGGTGACACAAACTTTTGGGCACTAAAATGGCTCTAAAAAAGTCCTGGAAAGGGCTAGAGGGCTGCAAAAGGAAGCACAATGCGGGTAAGAGTAGGACAAGTGCCCTGCAAACAAATGTGGATAGGGAAATAACTTAAAAATAAAACATGGAGGAGGAGGAGGTGGATGGGGAGTGGGAGGTTGAGGAGGCGGTGACCGTGGCGGCGTAGGTGGAAGTGGCGGTGTTGGAGGAGGAGGTAGCCAACACTTTTTTTGTTTGTTTTTTTTTCTAATTGGGGTAGCTCCCAAAATATTGAGACATATTAAAAAAAATAAGTTCACTTAAGTATAGCAATGGCTGTGTGAGGCCGGTATAAATGTCTATTCTGCACAAGGTACAGACAAGTCTTGTGGGATCCATGCCTGGTGCTTTTTAATAAACGTTAGCTTGTCCACGTTGGCTGTGGACAGGCGGCTGCGCTTGTCTGTGATAACGCCCCCTGCCGTGCTAAACACATGTCCAGACAATACACTGGCTGCGGGCAGGCCAGCACCTCCAAGGCATAAAGGGCAAGCTCAGGCCATGTGGCCAATTTGGAGACCCAGAAGTTGAATGGGGCAGACCCATCAGTCAGTACGTGTAGGCGTGTGCACACATTCTGTTCCACAATGTTGTTGAAATGCTGCCTCCTGCTAAGACATTGCCTATCAGCTGGTGGTGCTGTTTGCTGTGGCGTGCTGCTGACAAAGCTTTTCAACATTGGGCCGTGCTAACCCTGCCTTCTGAGGTGCTGGCAGTGCCACAGCTGCGTTGGCGACCTCTTCCTCCTCCTCTGCCTTCGCCTTGTGCTTCCACTGAGCCCCCGGTGTCATTTGGGAATGCCTTCAGCAGCACCTCTACCAGTGTGCGCTTGTAGTCGCGCATCTTGCGATCATGCTCCAGTGAGGGAATTAAGGATGGCACGTTGTCCTTGTAATGGGGATCCAGCAGGGTGGCCACCCAGTAATCAGCACAAGTTACAATGTGGGCAACTCGGCTGTCCTTGCGCAGGCACTGCAGCATGTAGTCGCTCATGTGTGCCAGGCTGCCCAGAGGCAAAGACGAGCTGTACTCTGTGGGAGGGGTGTCATCTGTGTCCCCTGTATTCCCCCAGCCACGCTTCAGTGATGCCCACGAGCTGCATTGGGTGCCACCCTGCTGTGAACATGGTTCCTCCTCCTCCTCCTCATCATCATCCTCCTCATCCTTCAGAACTGTGCCCTGGCTTGAAAATTTTTTATCTGGCCTATGCTGGTGCAGGAACTCACCCTCCGAGCCACTTGTGAATGACTGGCCTGATAACCGTGGAAATGACCCCTCTTCCTCCTGTGCCACATCCTCTTCCATCATCGCCCGAAGTGTTTTTTCAAGGAGACATAGAAGTGGGATAGTAACGCTGAGAACAGCATCATCGGCACTGGCCATGTTGGTGGAGTACTCGAAACACCGCAATATGGTACACAGGTCTCGCATGGAGGCCCACTCGTTTGTGGTGAAGTGGTGCTGTTCCGCAGAGCGACTGACCAGTGCGTGCTGCAGCTGAAACTCCACTATTGCCTGCTGCTGTTCACACAGTCTCTCCAGCATGTGCAAGGTGGAGTTCCACCTTGTGGGCATGTCACATAGGAGGCGGTGAGCGGGAAGGCCGAAGTTCTGCTGCAGCGCAGACAGGCGAGCAGCAGCAGGGTGAGAATGCCGAAAGCGCGCACAGAGGGCCCGCACTTTCTGCAGCAGCTCTGACATATCCGGGTAGTTTTTTAGAAATTTCTGCACCACCAAATTCAGCACATGCGCCAGGCAAGGGACGTGCATCAAACCGGCTAGGCCCAGAGCTGCTACGAGATTTCGCCCATTATTGCACACCACCAGGCCGGGCTTGAGGCTCAGTGGCAACAACCACTCATCGGTCTGTTGTTCAATGCCCATCCACAGCTCCTGCTCAGTGTGGGGTTTATCCCCCAAACATATCAGTTTTAAAACAGCCTGCTGTCTTTTCCCCCTGGATGTGCTGAAGTTGGTGGTGAAGGTGTTACGCTGACCAGATGAGGAGGTAGTAGAGGAGGAGGAAGCGGAGTAGGAGGAGGTAACAGGAGGCAAAGAGAAAAGCCCTGCAATCCTCGGTGGCGGAAGGAAATGCGCCAAACTACTATCTGCCTCAGGCCCACCCGTCACTACATTTGCCCAGTGTGCAGTTAGCGAGATATAGCGTCCCTGCCCATGCTTACTGGTCCACGTATCAGTGGTTATGTGGACCTTGCCACAGATGGCGTTGCATAGTGCACACTTGATCTTGTCCCCGACTTGTTTGTGCAGGGAAGGGATGGCTCGCCTGAAAAAATAGTGGTGGCTGGGAACCACTTACTGTGGGACAGCCACCGCCATCAGGTTTTTAAAACTGTCCGTGTCTAGAGTTCATCGAACACCTGGAAGTTTGGGTTCGGCAGGTTCGGCCGAACTTCGGGAAAAAGTCCGGGTTCCGGACCGAACTTGACCCAAACTTTATCCCGGACCCGGAACCCCATTGAAATCAATGGGGACCCGAACTTGTAGGCACAAAAATGGCTGTAACAAAGTCCTGGCAAGTCCTAGAGGTCTGCAAAAGGAAGGAAAATGGGGCTAAGAGTCGGACAAGTGCCCTACAAAGAAATGGGGATAGGGAGATAACTTAAAATAATTTTTAAGCTAAAATCACATAAAAAAATAAAAAATGGAGGTGGATGTGGAGTTGGAGGTTGAGGAGGTGGAAGTGGCGGTGGAGGAGGAGGAGGTAGCCAACACTGTTATTTTTATTTTTGTGCAAGAAATGCACCGCTGGCCGCAAATGTAGTTTTTAGAATATTTTTTTTTTTAAACCAGCAATGTAGACATTTTTTCTATTTTTGTGCAAGAAATGCACCGCTGGCCACAAATGTAGTTTTTAGAATTTTTTTTTTTTTAAACCAGCAATGTAGACATTTTTTTTTTATTTTTGTGCAAGAAATGCACCGCTGGCCGCAAATGTAGTTTTTAGAATATTTTTTTTTTAAACCAGCAATGTAGACATTTCTTTTATTTTTGTGCAAGAAATGCACCGTTGGCCGCAAATGTAGTTTTTGGAATATTTTTTTTTTTTAAACCAGCAATGTAGACATTTTTTCTATTTTTGTGCAAGAAATGCACCGCTGGCCACAAATGTAGTTTTTAGAATTTTTTTTTTTTTAAACCAGCAATGTAGACATTTTTTTTTTATTTTTGTGCAAGAAATGCACCGCTGGCCGCAAATGTAGTTTTTAGAATATTTTTTTTTTAAACCAGCAATGTAGACATTTCTTTTATTTTTGTGCAAGAAATGCACCGTTGGCCGCAAATGTAGTTTTTGGAATATTTTTTTTTTTTAAACCAGCAATGTAGATGCACTTTTAAATTTTGTGCAAGAAACAATAATCTGTCCCTCTAAGCAACAGCTGGAACCTTTCCCTATAGAACTTGGAGATGATTTTAGAACAATAATCTGTCCCTTAAAGCAACAGCTGGAACCTTTCCCTATAGAACTTGGAGATGATTTTAGAACAATAATCTGTCCTTTAAAGCAACAGCTGGAATCTTTCCTTATAGAACTTGGAGATGATTTTAGAACAATAATCTGTCCTTTAAAGCAACAGCTGGAACCTTTCCCTATAGAACTTGGAGAAGATTTTAGAACAATAATCTGTCCCTCTAAGCAGTAGACTCTACCTAGTCCAGTCAGATCGTTCTGTGCAGCAGGATGAGGTCTGCAATCTGTCCCTCAACGCAGCAGTACTAGTAATCTCTACCTAGTCCACAATCAGATCGTTCAGTAATGCAGGATGAAATGTTATATAATATCTGCAATCTGTCCCTCACAGAGCCAGCAGCATCCTCTCCCTAAACTAGCCTGAGAGCATATGACATGCAGCACGGTGACTCCAGCCCCATATAGAGGCTGGGTCACATGATGCACTGGCCAATCACAGCCATGCCATTAGTAGGCATGGCTGTGATGGCTTCTAAGGGCAAAACAGTGAAACACTTGTTGACAGCTATTCAACACGTGGAATAAAATACCAGAACCCCGAATCCGAACTTTTTTTGAAAAGTCCGGGTTCGGGTCCGGGTCCCGGACACCCCAAAGATTGGTACGAACTCGAACTTTACAGTTCGGGTTAACTCAACTCTAGCCGTGTCCACCAGACGGAATGACAGCATTTCAAAGGCCAGGAATTTTGAAATGCTGGCATTCAGGGCCAGGGATTGCGAGTGGGTAGGGGGGTACTCCTCTTTCTCTCCATTGTTTGGGAGATGGACAGCTGTAAGCTGCCATTGGACCGTGTGGAAATGCTTGGGGGGCGGTGGTGAACATGGTGGCGTTGCTGTCACATCCTCTGTGTGCTGGGTAGCCGGTGACACTGACACTGTAGAGGTGGAGGAAGAGGCCGAGGCAGCAGCAGAAGAGGAAGCAGGAGGAGGCCGAGACCTTTCTTGGATTTTGAGGTGCTTATTCCACTGCAGCTCGTGCTTTGCATGTAGATGCCTGGTCATGCAGGTTGTTCTCAGGTTTAGAACATTTATGCCTCGCTTCAGGCTCTGATTGCACAGCGTGCAAACCACTCGTGTCTTGTAGTCAGCACATTGTCTGAAGAACTGCCACGCCAGGGAACTCCTTTGAGCTGCCTTTGGTGTGCTAGGTCCCTGGGTGCGGTGGGTGGTAGCAGGAGCACTGTCTAGGGGACGGTTGCTCCGCTTTTGCAACCTGCTTCCTCTTTTGCTGTGCTGGTGCCTCTGTGCAACCACCATCTCTTCCTCCAAACTACACACGTCACTCGCATGACCTTCATTCCATATGGGGTCTAGGACCTCATCATCCTCCACATCATCTTCCACCCACTCTTCACCACTGCCCTTCTTGTCAGTCTGCACACTGTAGAAAGCCGCAGCAGTTGGCACCTGTGTTTCGTCATCATCAGAGACGTGCTGCGGTGGTGTTTCTATGTCCTCATCCTGAAACAGAAGTGGTTGGACATCGGTGCACTCAATGTCTTCCACTTCTGGGGCAGGGCTATGTGGATGGACCACGGAAAGCACACCAGCAGAGTCATCAAAAAGCATAAGAGACTGCTGCATGACTTGGGGCTCTGACTGCTTGGCTGATTTACAAGGGGCTGAGGTGAAAGAGATGGCCATGGGGTTCAGGTGCCAACTCTGAGCTTTCAGCAAGGGTCCGGGTGGGAGACAATGTGAAGGAACTGGAGGCATTGTCAGCCACCCAATCTACTATCGCCTGTACTTGTTCGCTATCATCTAACCCACCGACTGTTACGGAGGTCAAGGAAGTGTAACAGAGGGTGGGCCTGGGAACGACTTTCGAGTCTCAACCGTGGACTTGGGGTACCGGTAGAGAAAGTGGAGTCGGGGAACATTTAGTCGGTTCGTCAGTCTCGGGGTTCAGTACGTCGTCAGAGAATACGAAAAACTACTGAGACGACCACACGAAAGGCACCAGGTAGGTGTATCGGGACGGGGTCTTCACCTTCTGTAACTCACGTGGCTACAGGTTGGTGAAGACAAAGTCCTACTCCTGTATCTTTGTGGTGGCGTCGTGCAGAGACTACTACTGCTTTGTGTCCACGGTTGACGACGC
>BLSH010286106.1:36798-46810 GCA_018402905.1 Glandirana rugosa | reverse complement strand
GCCTATTGCAGGCGCATAGAGCCATATTACTGTTCTAAAATTTAGAACAATAATATGGCTCTCTGTGCGGCTGGAAGAACAGTAATATGGCTCTATGCCCCTGCAATAGGCTTTTCCCACACACTTTGGAGATGATTTTAGAACAGTAATATGGCTCTATGCGGATGCAATAGGCTTTTCTCACGCACTGTGAAGATGATTTTAGAACAGTAATATGGCTCTATGCGCCTGCAATAGACTTTTCCCACACACTTTGGAGATGCTTTTAGAACAATAATCTTTCTCTTAAAGCAACAGCTGGAGGCTTTCCCTGTACAACTTGGAGATGATTTTAGAATCTAAAATAATCTCCTAGTTCTATAGGGAGAGGTTCCTACTGTTGCTTAAAGGGATAGATTGTTTCTTGCACAAAATTGAAAAGTGCATCTACATTGCTGGTTTAAAAAAAAACAAAAAATTCCAAAAATAAAAAAAACAGTGTTGGCTCCTCCTCCACCGCCACTTTCACCGACTCCTCAACCTCCAACTCCACATCCACCTCCATTTTTGATTTTTTTTAATGTGATTTTAGCTTAAAAATTATTTTAAGTTATTTCCCTATCCCCATTTCTTTGTAGGGCACTTGTCTGACCCTTACCCCCATTTTCCTTCCTTTTGCAGACCTCTAGGACTTTCCAGGACTTTGTTACAGCCATTTTTGTGCCTAAAAGTTTGGGTCCCCATTGATTTCAATGGGGTTCGGGGTCCGGGTCAAAGTTCGGGTCAAGTCCGGACCCAAACCCAGACTTTGTCCCGAAGTTCGGCCGAACCCGGACTTCCAGAGGTTCGATTAACTCTACTCCTAACCCTATCATTAACCAATCCTCTCTGTACAGCTGATTTGGGGGAGCCCCATTGTGCTGGTCGTGTAATTATAGTCGGCCATTCCTCATTAAAAGTGGTGTCAGAGGAGCAATTCCTTCAGGCCAAGTGAATTCTCCAACAGGGATTGCACAGATGGTGAGGGATGGATGACAACTGGTGGAAAAAAAAGAGTAGTATTTCCTGTGCCTGGCTTTCTGTAAGTGAAGGTGTGTATAGCTTTAGTACCTGGATCCCCACTCAGGGAATTGGAAAAGACTGTGAGCTGAAGATTGCGTTCATTATCATTAATAAAACTGACAAATTCATTCAATGAAGAGTCATCCCCATCCCACACCATCAGCAGATCATCAATGTAGCGACCATACCAGACTATACTGTGTGCAAAGGGTTTGTCCAAAGAGAAGAGACAAAGCTCCTCCTACCAACCCATATATAGATTTGCCATTGATGGTGATAATCTCTCCCCCATAGATGCCACACATAAAAGCAATCATCGAAAAAAAAAAGAAAAGAAAAAATCTGCTGTGATTGGCTCTTTACCCCAATCATAGACAGTTGAGAAGCAAGAGCATGGAAGGCCATCATCTGGTGGCCCCCAACAATTAGCTGGCCATGCTGTAGCCGTCATTCAGCTATAGCACGGTTGGCAAGTGGTTATAGTTGGGTATAAAATAAAGAAATGCTTTAAAAACAAAATAAAATGTTGTGTTGACTCTAAGGCCTCATACACACGGATGTTATTAATACCGCGTTTTTGAGCGGTTTTTACAGCTTAACCGGTTCCCGACCACATTCCGCATATTTACTGCTGCAGAGTGGCAGCGTGCTCAGCTAGCGGCCAGGAGCGCACTGCCAGCGGTGCACTCTCATGCCTGCCGCACTCTGCAGGAGTATGCCCGCAGCTCGCGCGGGCCCGATGTCTGCCAGCGAGCTGCGATGACCTGCCAGAGAGAAAGAACGGTGAACCGTTGATATAAACACAGCAGTTCCCGGCTCTGTCAGGCGGCATGTAAGAGATTTACTGATCCCTGTCACTGGGATCAGTTATATCTCTGGTACCCAAAGCAGCCCAGCCCCCTCACAGTTAGAACACGCCTAGGGAGCACAGTTAACCCCTAGATCTCCCCCTGCAGGTTAACCCCTTCACTGCCAATTACATTTATACAGTAATCAGTGGGTATTTAAATTTCTGATCGCTGTATAAATGTCATTGGTATCAAAAATGTCCGACATGTCCACCCCAATATCAAAGTCCCAATAAAAATTGCAGATTGCTGCCATTACCAGTAAAAAAAATGTAAAAATGCCAGAAATTAATTCTCATAATTCGTAAACGTGGCAATTTTTGCGCAAACCAATCAATAAACGCCAATTGCGATTTAATTTTTTTTTTACCAAAAATATGAGGATATAAACTTTGTTTTTTTATATTTTCTTTTGGATTTGTATTTTAGCAAAAAGTAAGAAATATTGGGTTTTTTTTTTTGTAAAATTGTCGCTCTTTTTTGTTTATAGCGGTGATCAGAAATGATGCAGAGGGGATCAAATACCACCAAAAGAAAGCTCTATTTGTGGGAAAAAACACAAATTTAGTTTGGGTACAACGCCGCACGACCACGCAATTGTCAGTCAAAGTGACGCAGTGCTGAATTGCAAAAAGGGCTATGGTCCTAACTTGGGAAATCCTTCCCGGGGATGAAGTGGTTAAGAACGCCACACCATGTTATTCTATGGCCTCATACAGACGTTGATGTTATTGAGCTGTAGATGGCATCGGCGTTCTTAAACTGTAAATCAAACGCAGGACCCGCATGTTCCGAAGCTGCAACGTTAGAGCGTTTTTGATGCTGAGCCGGCAAAACGCTCACTAACTCTCACTACCGTGCATTAGCGCCGTAGCGACGTTAACCGGCATTTTTAAAAACGCCAATGCAAAACGCCAATGAAATCGTGTTTTTAACTCCATTTTTTCCTTCCTGCGTCGGACCCAATGTTACAGCTCATTTTTTCAAAATGCCCGTGTAGATGAGGACTAAGGTCTCATGCACAATCTATGTTTTCTTAACTCTCCTAGAAGTCTTCCTCCCTGCAGCATTTTGGCCAAATAAAAGCCTTAAGATTGTAAAAGCGTGTCACATTTTCCTCCATTAAGCACTTTGGCATCCATTCCTGTCATTGGCCAGAATAAATCATTTATTATGTTCATTGAAATAAATTTACACCCAAGTGCTAGACTCACCTAGCATTACCACGAGTCTAGACACATTTACATGCGTTTACACTCACCAAGTGTTTCTATGACAAAAAGTGCAGCTGTGTCACTTTGTTTCAACAAAGTTTCCACAACATGAGTGAGACTTCTGTGACCATCAAAGTGAATCCCCACCACTGAATCCAAGACTTAGCAGAAGGTTGGAGGTGAAAGCCTAGAGGTGAGTGTGAGTGGTACGGTCCAATCCCCATACAGGAATAATGAATGGATCGTACCACCTCATCCACTTCTCATCTCACATTTAGTAATTGTGAGAAATCCTCCAATAGTGTAGATGACCCAAGACTTTCTTTATAATAACAATCTGATAAAGCAAAATATAAAACCTTTATAATATGCACAAAAGTAAGTTAACTGTATGATTGGTGGCAAATACAAGAACATCAACATCAGCCGTAAGAAGTTCCTCCTTTATGTATTTCATCTGAATAGGAGATCCTCTGAGCCCCTGAGGACGTCTTGTTTGGATGAAATGCAAAGTGTGAAGCTTATAAGGACTTTTGTGCTGAGGAGTCTCACTTTTATTGTTATATTTTCACATTTATATTGTGTGAATGTTATATATAGCAGTACTGCAGCCTTGTATATAATAAAGCTGGCTGTAGATGAGTAGATATTCATCTGGAATTTTTCATTTTATGAATGGCTGTTCAATTTGTGAATTGTTAGTTGGGGGTCAACCAGAAATGTGTTTATGACTGCGGTGACCAGAAGATTTGAAAGAGCAGGATGGAAATTATTTCTTGAATGAACAAATTCCTCATAGTTTGTGTGATCTTCATTCAGTAAAGTCCAACATGAAATGGTAAAAAGTATAGAGAATTTTGAAATAAGTTTGAACAAAATTCATACAGCCATCAGATTAATGAGATTTTTACATGAATTTGTGTTTAAACATCTCTTAGTGTATGAGCAGCCTAATTCTTGGACCTTATCACACTCTGTTATCAGACATGAAATAGTCTTTTCCTGTAACCTTGTTATATCTGATATTCTATGAAGTCCAATAAGTAGTAATATAGATGTGATTGTAGGAGATCATACACGGGGGAATCTGATCTTACTGCAATGACCAATCAGAGCCTCATATGAACTTCCTGTCACCTGACATGACCATCCACTATTCAGGGTCAGGGGATCTCCCCATTACTTCCTATGAGTGCAGAGCTCTTATCAGCAGAGATAAATAGAATATCAGATAAAAATCATCCCATCCAATCATTTGCAATGCTGATTCCGGCCTCACACTGTCTGCTGATACCATTCATGCTCCATACACAAGGAGATTATAGCACAATACGAGTCATGTCAGTGGTATTCTGTGCTCATCCTGTGTATGGAGATATCACTGTCTCTACACATGGAGCAGAGGTGTAACTAGAACCTTCAGGGCCCCAGTACAAGAAATATGAAGGACCCCCATGACCCCTTGGCCCTCCCTCACTGATCCTGGGGCCTTTTATTATGGTCCTGCAGTGAGGCCCTTTTACAAGTTCCACAGTGGGCTCCCATTCTGCCATCTTTGTGCCTCCCCATGATGGTGAAATGCCAGGGCCCGGTCGCAATTGCAACCTTTGCAATCCTGATAGTTCCCTCTCTGGTGTCAGTAGTTTTTAATTTTTATTTTAGGTTTTTACCATTTCATTTTATTTTTTACAATTTTATTTTTATTATTTTTTACAATTTTTTAGGAGCTCTTTTGGGGGGCTTTGATGAGATATCAGGGGGTCTAAACAAACCTCAGCTCTCAATCCCCATCTGTGTTGCCTAAGCTGCACAGAATGAATGGACAGGAATAGCTGTGCACCGAGCCCCCCATTCATTCAGAAATGGAAGTATAGTAAAAAACAATTTACTATGCTTCAGTTATGAATGAGCCAATTGGTACCAATCACTGACTCTGTCCATTCAGAAAAGGAAGGAGCCGGTAAATGACAAATTTACAGACCCGTTCCCATCTCTCCATCATGACTCATCTTCTACAGCAGCTGGCAGGAGAGAGGAGGGGGGAAGACAGCAGCTCTGTGGGGGGACCAGGGAAGCACACAGGGACCCTGGGAACAGCAGAAGACAAGTAAACTATATAGGAGGGGTGGGGGGCAGCATATAGAGGAACCAATCTCCATTAGGAGGAAAATGGAGGAGATTGGTTCCTCTAAAATGCTGCCCCCGCCATCCCTCCTATCCAGGTGTACAAACGAGGCAATTGAAACCCCTGTCATTAAGCCCCTGACATGGAGGACAATATTGGGGTCTGTAGTTCATGAAAAAAAATTATACTCACTGTAGTTTTATAAAATGATCTGATCTCCATAAAAAGAAATACAATCCTATATTACTAGAGGGAATCTAGATAATATAATGAGCAGAAAGGTGGAGAGACTCTTCATTGTTCTGGTCTCAGGGTGAGGTGATGGATAAGTTTCAGAGGTCCGTAGGACAGAATATTTTATGTGTTTATAGATTTTAGTCTGTAAAACATTTACAATATCATAAACAACCATAAGTGTATTAAGACAAGTACAGGAAAGTCAGAGTATCAGTATTCAGAAATAAATAGTATGGTGTAATGATATGTAAAGTGGTACAGGATGTTACTAGAGTAGTGTATGAGATCTTCTTATCAGGTAATATTAACAATTATAATTAAATAAAGAAGAATATGGCACAATGTATAAATACTGTATATAAAAGGTGATTATATAAACTGTAACAACCGGTTTACTCTAAGCTCCCTGACCCCCATGGCCATTAAAACTGGATGAAACAAGATTTAATCATAAAAACTGTGAAAGGGATTCTTTACTGTAAGAGCAGTGCAAATGAGGAACTCGCTTCCCCAGGTTGTGGAATTAGCTGATAGGTGAATGAATTAAAAAAATAGATATTTTCCTCAGTGGGCACAATACAGTCTAATGGAAATTGTTACATTTGATAGGAGGTTGTTGGAGGAATTTTTCTGATCACCAATATGGGGTAAGGAAGTTTTTTTTCACCACCTCAGAAAATGAGTCTATTCATATAGGCTTTCTGCCTTTCTCTGGATCAAACACATATAACTCACACACAAAGTTTGAACTTTTCAGCCTTGTCTACTTTAAACTTTGAATGTGTAGCCCATTTTCCCAAACGTCATAATGTGCTAAATCCCCATAAGACCCAAATCCATGCAGTAAAGAAAAATCTACCCTTGCAGTGGGCACCTTCTGTTCAAAAAGCAGAGTGGTAGAGGAATAAGGAATCATATTTACCTTATTCTACACTCTGGCAGGATTCAGAGCTTTCCTTTTCTATATGATGTTCCAGCTTATGGTTGGTCCCTCACCATCCTTACCTACAATGTAGGACAATTAGCCCTGCATTGTACTTTATTACATCATTGTGTGACTGCCTGCCAGAGCCAAATCCATAGCTCTGCTCAAGATTCATCCCTCTTATACAATAACAGTCTGGTTCTGCCCCCTATAGTCTGTCTCTACCCTCTATCTACCATTGTCAGCAAGCCAGGAGTGGGGAAATGTGTCAAGGAAGGTTGGTTCTCAGGTTGGTTCTTATTGTTCTATGCAGTCATTATGTTGACAATCAATAAACATGATAAGAAGAGCTAAGAGTGGAGTGTGGCTGAAACATTCTTTCATATGTCTGCCAGAGGCTTTGGGGGATCAGTCACACAGATGAAGGGAACCTGCCAAAGTGAGACATTATGGGAAGTATTATTCCCTTAACCACTTGCCGCCCGTGTAACGTAGTTACACGTCGGCAAGTGGCACCCATTGTTCTGGGAGGACGTTATATAACGTCCTACCAGAATCGTGCGCCCGCTGGGGCGCGCACACGGGAGTCTCTGTGCTCGCCGGGTTCCCGGGACCCAGCAGTTTACCAATTGAGGTAAAGGGCCATTGGCAGCGGCCCTTTACCATGTGATCACGCCGTCCAATGACGGTGTGATCACAATGTAAACACTGCAGGGTCATCAAGAGTATCAGCTCTCTCATCTCCTCACAGCAATCCAGTTTGTGAGGAGAAGAGAGAGATCGATGCCCTGCAGTGAAAGTCTGAGTTTTTGCACACTTTTATAGCACCCAGCAGTGCCCAGCTGTGCCCACCAGTGACCAGCAGAATAAAATTTCTGCTGATAGTGCCACCAGTGCCATATCTGTGCCACCACAGTGCCATCAGTGCCACCACAGTGCTATCAGTGCCACTAAAGTGCCATCAGTGTCACTACAGAGCCCATCTGTGCCCACCTGTGCCACCAGAGTGCCCGTCTGTGCCACCAGAGTGCCCACCAGTGCCACCTGTGCCCACCAGTGCCACCTGTGCCCATGAGTGCCACTACAGCGCTCATCTGTGCAAGCAGTGCCACACCAGTGCTGCATCAGTGCCACACCAGTGCCACATCAGTGCCACCTGTGCCACTACAGTGCTCAGCCAAACTACAGTACTAATCTGTGCCATCAGAGTGCCCATCAGTGCCACTACAGAGCCACCTGTGCCCACCAGTACCACCAGTGCTACCTGTGCTAATCAGTGCCACTACAGTGCTTAGCTGTGCCATCAGTGCTAACTGTGCTAATCTGTGCCACTACAGTGCTTATCTGTGCCTTCAGTGTCACCGCAGTGCCCCACGTGCCCATCAGTGCCACACCAGTGCCACCTGTGCCTTTATTGCCACTAACGTGCTCATCAGTGCTACTACAGTACTCATCAGTGCTACATTTGTAATCTACAGTAATCCATCTTTGCCATCAGTATCAAATCAGCTCAACCAGCATGTCCTTCAGTGCTACCTGTGCCCACCAGTGCCACCTGTGCTCATCAGTGCCCACCTGTGCCCATCAGTGCCACCTGTGCCCATCAGTACCACTACAGTGCTTCTGTTTTATCAGTGTCACTACAGTGCTACACCAGTGCCACACCAGTGCCTTCATTGCCATCAGTGCCACTACAGTGCTCATCTGTGCCTTCATTGTCACTAAAGTGCCCATCAGCGCCACTACAGTGCCCAATAGTGCACATCAGTGCCCATAAGTGAGCGCTCATCAGTGCCTGTCAGTGCCAGCTTATCAGTGCAGCCGCAGTGCATTAGTGCACATCAGTGCAACCTCATCAGCGCCCACCAGTGTATCCACATCGCACCAGTATGGCAAAAAAATATTCTGCTGAGGAGGCATACCAGATTCTGAGCCTGAGCGAAGAGAGCAGCGGGGAGCTCTGAGTCTGCGTCCAATTCTGATTTGGATTATGAGCCCATTCTAACCAGTGAGTTTGATTCAGAATCGGAGGAAGAAGAACTGGTGCCTAGGAAACGAAGGCATTCTGGTGAGGAGCAGCAGGCTACTACAAGTAGTGCAGTGCCATCTACATCTACTGCAATGCCATCCACCTCTAGTGCAGTGCCACTGCAACAAAGGACCCATGCCAGCCTTCCCTATGCCCTACAGAACCCCCTGTGGCTTCCATCTAGTTCCGGAGCAGTAAACCTCCCTCCTTTTACCGCCCAGCCAGGTGTCCAGGTGAACACCGAAGGTTTTGCAGTAATTGATTTTTTTAATTTAATTTAATTTTTACTGAGGACTTTCTGTCATCCATCGTGGCCCAGTGCGACCTTTATGCCCAGCAGTACATCGCAGACAACCCCCGTTCTAGTTATGCCCGACCTTTTGAATGGCGGGAACTTACTGTGGCCGAATTTAGACTTTTTTTAGGCCTAACATTTAATATGGGAATCACAAAAAAGAATGAACTGTATTCCTATTGGTCTACTAAGCCCATTCACCACATGCCAATTTATTCGTCCCTCATGCCAAGGTCAAGATACCTTAGAATTATGCGCTTCCTCCACTATAATGATAACGCAATGACCCAGCTTTTGATAAATTATTTAAAATTCGCCCCTTCTAAATTTTTTTTCTGAAAAATTTCCCCCATTATATACCCCCAACCAAAACATCTCTATTGATGAGTCCCTTGTCAAATTCACAGGCAGACTGGCCATAAAACAGTTTATCCCCAGCAAAAGGGCCCGATATGGGGTAAAAGTATATAAACTTTGCGTCAGAGCCACCGGATACATCTACTCCTTCTTGGTCTATGAAGGAAAGGACACCCAACTGCATCCCCGTGAATGCCCTGAATATATTGGAGCCAGTGGAAAGGTTGTTTGGGAGCTAATCTATCCAATACTTGGAAAAGGATACCACCTTTATGTGGATAATTTTTATTCAAGTTTGCCCCTCTTCCACAACCTTTTCCTGAGGCAGACTCCAGCATGCGGTATGGTCCGAGCCAACAGAAAGGGCTTCCCACAAAGGCTCATTCAAGAAAGGCTAAAAAAGGGGGAGACGGCATCTTTGCGGAACCAGGAGCTATTGGCTGTCAAGTGGAGGGACAGACGGAACGTCCACATGCTGACTTCAGTACAGGACGGCACCTATGTGGAAATCCCCAGGAGGAGAGGAGGCACAATCCGGAAGCCATCTTGTGTCAATGATTACAATTTGTTCATGGGGGGTGTCGACTTCAATGACCAGATGATCGAACCCTACATTCCCACAAGAAAATCCCTCCACTGGTACAAAAAAGTTTCCATATACCTTTTCAGTTTGGCCATGTTTAATAGTTATATTATTTGCCAAAAATCAACCCAGAGGCAGACAGGGAGGTGAACTGTCGGTTATCGAGGACCAAGGCGTTTCTACGGCAGAGGGGGAAAAAATCGGAAAGAACTTACTCGGAAACACCCTTCGGGAAAGACAACCGAGCCTGGTATGGCGTACGACCTCAGACGGAGTCCTTTTCCAACACCTTCTCCCCGTTTGAACTTATTTTTAATAGGTGTATTTCCACCATAGGAAAAGGTTCATAACCTATCTA
>BLSH010286103.1:1680251-1695001 GCA_018402905.1 Glandirana rugosa | reverse complement strand
ATATATATATATATATATATATATATATATATATATTTTTTTTTTTTTTTATACATATATATTTTTTAGATATGTATATTTCATATGTATACGTGCATATGTATTAGCACTCCTCAATAGTGCTAGACCCAATAATCCAGATACCTCTTGGTCAACATTATGCTTGTATAGTATAATGTTATTACCCCCCCTTTTTATACCACACACCTACTTGTATGTTCTACCTCTCTATCTGTTACAGCTACTTTTTTAACTTTACTTATTAGTATTGTAGGGTACTGTACTATTTTTCCCCATACCAGTTACAATTCCACTGGACTGATACATGGAGTTCTTAGATTGCTCTGACTGTCCCTTGTAGCTGTTGGTATAGAGTGATTGTGCTGGCACTTGTTATTCCATAGCCAGCCCATGTATATAAATAGCACCACCATTGCACTACCATCCTAGGCCTGTAGAAGGAGCAGATGCTCCGAGCGCGTAGTCTGCCATTGCCCGATCTTTACAGCTCTCCAGGACGCTTCCCGTGACATCACTTCCCTGCGCCTCACGCTGGCTCCAGCCAACTTCTTGGTGGCCACAGGACAAGAAGTGGACCCTCTGTTATCTCAGCAATGTGCGGGTGATATTACCGGACGGTAGGAGAGACCTGGATGTAACTACCTACAGATGAGCCTGTTTTTACTTCCATCTTGTGAGTGTAACCGTGTATCTTGCCCTTAAACTGTGTTTTAATACTACACTCAGGTGGCGCTTCCTGTGTTTTCCCTTTTCTTAATACCTAGTAGGAGCTTGATAGAAATTGGCCAGGTTTTGCAGTTTTGCAGTTTTGCATCACTGAAAATAGGGACAGGCACAGTGAACCACTGGCCAATTTCTACCTACCGGTTAAAGGAAATCTATTACAATTTGATGATTAATCACGTGTTGCTGTTAAAGCTACCTGAAAAAAAACATTTTTTTAAACAGTGAAATTAATCAGATTGGGATACTGCTATTGTATGTAAGCCAAGCCAGTTGTAAAATTGTACAATGTGGTTACTGAGACTATCTGTGAAA
This sequence comes from Glandirana rugosa, assembly GCA_018402905.1. Taxonomy (NCBI): domain Eukaryota; kingdom Metazoa; phylum Chordata; class Amphibia; order Anura; family Ranidae; genus Glandirana; species Glandirana rugosa. The sequence continues at coordinate 1,693,942 of BLSH010286103.1, read as the reverse complement.
ATTGTACTATGAAACACCATATAAAGTTTTAGTGCATCCCACAATCAAAGGATTTGTGTATTTTCAATATTGCCATTCAGGCTGCATGAAAATACCCTCTTCTTGCTGTGCAAAATGTATTTTTAAATCAGTACATGTCCCCCATGGCAGTGCCCAGTGTCCCAATGCTCTTTTGGCAATAGTTTGCCTATTAGCTCTAAAAATGGCTAGAATTTCCCCTCCAATAGATTTCAGCAGGATTTGCCTCTAAGTTAGGTTCACCAAACTTTGAACAGGATTCACCAAACTCTTAACAAATGAAACCAGGGCAGATTTCCCCATCACTAATTATGATACTTGCTTTGCAGTAAACTTGTTGCCCCTAAAAAGGGCAAATTTTAACTTAAATTTAAAAAATAATTTGGAATTTGAGTAATGCCTTTAACTGTCTAAAGAAGCAAACTTTCAGGATGCCTTAGGTCCCTTCTTTGGGCTGTATACATTTTCTGAAAATGGTTTGTAAATACACACAATTATAGAAAATGATTTAAAAAATATAAAAATATAGAACAAAACATGAATACAACTTTTTTTTTCCTTGACTCACTTGAGTGTATATATGTAAATATATTTCCGTTCCAATATTTTTTTATTGAGAAAAAGGGTTTTTAAGCAAACAATGAGGTACGCAATAATCCGAATGCATATTAAACAATGGTGTTACAGTGGAAATTGTCAAAATCTGCATATTCTGATCACAATATAACTATTTCGTATCTTAGTTAGTGTATATAGCCATCTTGCTAGGGAGGGCTAGACGGTAACATGCAAAAAGCTTACAGAGCAACAGTTAAGATCATTATCATAGTTTACTGTAGGAGGAGAAATGAGAATATCAACATGTTTGGCAAGTCAAAAACCTTATTGGTATTTGGTTCCAAGGCATGAGGTAGGAGCAAAACAAAAGGGGGAGGGGAGCTGCAGGATAAATTATACATGTTTATACCAAATTTGCCTACAAAGAACACCACATTTCCGATTATGGACCCAGCTAAAGGCAGCCATAAAGCCCACTCGCAAACATAATAACTACAGGAGCAGGGCCCCTCTAACCCTCTTGTTTTGAATTGTACTGTTGCTGTATTGTCTCTTTTTATATTGTAAAGTGCTGCGCAAATTGTTGGCGCTATATAAATCCTGTATAATAATAATACATACATACTAAAGGTTCCAGACCTTTTCAAAATGGTGTTGTTGGTCGTGAAGAATGCTAGCCAAATTTTTATTTAGCATGATCCGGGAGATTTTGCTTTTCACTAATGCTAGATTTATCACAGGAATTTTCCACGCTCACGCTATGGTGGTCTTAGCTGCCAGAAAAATAAAGAAGGTGAGAGTCCAGAGATTTCTAGGTAGCTCACTCAGGTTGGAAAATAGTGCCGTCTTAACATTCTTAGGAATGTTCAATCCAGTCACTGAATATACTAAACTGAATATTCTTATACAACACCGTTTTACTTTTGGGCATATCCACCAAATATGGAGCATGCTTCCCTCCTGGCCACAGCTCCTGAAACAGAGAGGTGAAGCATCTGGGTAAATTTTTGCTAACCATGTTGGAACAAGGCAGCATTGTGACAATACCTTATAATTCGCCTCCACCAGGAAAGTATTTAAAATTTCCTTGTGCACCATGGTCAACCATTGAAAGCAAACTTCCTCATCTATGGTCTCCCCTAGATCCACCTCCCAAGTTGGTAAGAGAGTTTACAACCCTGATCGGCAAATAAAGTGTACAACTCTAAAATGCTGCCTCGCATCCCTGGGCTTCTTAAACATTTATTTTCGTATAATATCCGTGTGGTAATGTCATCCTGGTCTCAGCACAATGTCTGTAAGTAATGAGTAATTTGGTGGAGTCAAAATGTCTCTGACGGGGGAATTTGTAAGGTCTCCAGAAAGTTAGAGAACTTTCTAATACCTTTTACTCTATGAGCTGTCCTGTAAAGGCTCTTGTTGATCCACCTTGTGAAATGTTACAGATGTTGCCCAGGAGGGAATTGGGGTATGGGGTGACTTCAGCAAATGTATTTTACACACCATGTCCCAGAGAGGGGCTGAAAATGGAGCTACGCTCCTTAGAGGGGATCCAGAGAAGAAGATCAATGGGAACAAGGTACTAGCTTGAATCTCTAGTTTTACCCAATCAGGTTGGTAGGTTGTGGAAAAAAATTGGTAAAGCTGCACCAATTGGGCCGCTCTATAGTAATGTAAAAAATGGGGGATCCCCAGACCTCTTCGCCATTTTAAGACAAACAAGTAAGAACGAGCCACTCTGCAACCTCCTGGGCTACAAATAAATTTAAAAACTATGCAATGACGGGAAATAGTAGAAGATCCCGAGGAAGGTCATCATTTTAATTGCGCCTTTTTTGCCCATCCAAGAAAGAGAATGGTTCTGCCAGATCACCTATTATAGAGGAGAGGAGGGGAACTTAGTTTGGATTAAATAAAGTAGAGACATTTGAAGTACGTTTTTTATTCTCAGATAAGGGAGGGCCTGCTTACACCACTTGAAAGGGAAGTAGGCTTGTACAGAGGTTAGGGTCGAGGCTGAGAGGTTAACATCCATTGCCTCTGATTTAGATTGGTTGACCTTCAGGCCTGAGATAATGCCAAACTTGGATAGCAGTAAAAACAGATTAGGTAAGGTTGCGATTAGGGATGGGCGAACAGTTCGGCCTGAGCATACGCACTTCCGCTGTTCGCCCGATCCCTGATTTTAGAACATTATGGGGTGATCAGAGCCACATCGGCACCGCCGAACGCCCCATAGTGCATAGTGCGCAGACGGCACGCACAGCTTCTCCTCCATGGGAGGGCTGCCACTGTCTGAGCTTGGTTTGTTTTGACAGTTTATTCGTCATGTGATGTCAGAGGGGCGGGTCACTCAATTACGTCACTGGGTGGCGACGCCCTTCAGTGTAAATAAAATGTCAAAACAAACCAAGCTCAGTCAGCTCCTCCCATGGAGGAGGAGCTGTTGCGGCTTTTTTTTTCCAGGTCCATCGCGCGCCATGATTGATGATGGATTACAACAGAGACACTTTTTTTTTCTTTCTTTTTTAATAAAGGACTTATCCCTAATTGTCTCCTGTGGTTATTTTTTGACACTTTTACCCGATACTAATTCACATGGGGGGGTGGGATCCTTGCATCAGTAAATGTATGCAAGCCGGTTGGGGACCGGTTAAAGGGGGCTTCCAGATTCCGATAAGCCCCCTGCCTGCAGACCCTCACAACCACAGCCCAGGGTTGTGGGGAAGAGGCTCTTGTCACTATCAACATGTGGACAAGGTGCTTTGGGGTTGCCCCAAAGCACCCATGCTCCCCATGTTGAGGGCATGTAGCCTGGTACAGTTCAGGAGGAGGGGGGGCACTCGCTCGCCCCCCCTATCCTGGCTGGCCAGGTTGCATGCACGGACAAGGGTCTGGTTTGGACTTTAGGGGGCCCCACGTCAATTTTTTTTTTACATTTTGGCATGGATTTCCCCTTAAAATCCATACCAGACCCTTTGTCTGGTATGGACTGGGGGGGGCCCTACGCAAATTTTTTCAGTGATTTTTTTTTGCATATTGCCAGGAGCCGGCAATACATTACAGCCACGATTTTAAATTACCTTTTTCCTTTACAAATGTAATTTTGGCACTGTTCTAAACATCACAGAGGTGCACCCTTTTACAGGCAGACTAAGGGGACCCCCAGGCACATTATATAAAGGAATATTTCATTTTTATTTCACTTTAAGCATTATTAAAATCACTGCTCCTGAAAAAAATGATTGTTTTAAAAACTTTTTTTGCATTGTTACATGTCCCCAAGGGCACTTTTTATGGCAATAACTTGCCATTAAAAGCCTTTAAAATGAGCACTTTTGATTTTTTTCATGTTCGGGTCCCATAGACTTTAACAGTGTTTGAATGTTCAGACAAATTTTTTGTCTGTCTGCAGGTTATGGTGCAAACCAAAATGGGGGGTGTTTGGCCCATCCCTAGTCATGATAGGGTCAGTAATTAATAGTAAGAGATCATCTGCAAATTATGCGCATTTATGATCTCTTCCTTGACACACCATTGATGTTGGGGTTAGACCTGATGGCAATAGCCAATGTTTCCATGGCGACAATGAATAGAAGGGGTGAAAGAGGGCAGCCCAGTCTAGTTCCTGCTCGGATATGTACCAATTCCGACTTACGTCCAAAAGCTACAGTGTTGGCTGAAGGATTAGTGTACAATGCCATAAGTAGGGACATAAATTTGGGCCCAAAATTCCATTTCCTTAAGATATGGAATAAGAAGGGCCACGATAAAGAATCAAAGGCCTTGTGAAGGTCCAATGATAATAACATTCCTCGTCTGAGGGCTAAACCATCCCAATTAGAACGCAATAGTGATATGAGATCTACAGACCTGCAAATCTGGTCCGCAGCTAGGTGCCCTCGGACAAAGCCCACCTGGTCCACATGAATATAATGTGCCAAAAAGTTATCAAGTCTATTAGCATCAGAGGAGTAATTAGAGCCTTCAGGGCCCCGGTGCAAGAAATTATGAAGGGCCTCCCTGACCCCTGGCCAGGGCCCTCCCTCTTCCCACTGATCCTGGGGCCCTTTACTTTCATCACGGGTCTCTTTATTACGGTAACGCAGCGGGACCCTTTCACAAGTTCTGCAGCGGGCCCCCTTTCTGCCATCTTCGGGCCTCCCCATGATGGTGAAATGCCAGGGCTTGGTCGCAGTTGCAACCTTTGCAATCCTGATAGTTCCCTCACTGGTGTCAGTAGTTTTTAATTTTTATTTTAAGTTTATTATTATTTAACATTTCATTTTATTTTTTTTACAATTTTATTTTTATTATTTTTTACAATTTTTTTAGGAGCCCTGTTGGGGAGCTTTGATGAGATATCAGGGGTCTAAGCAAATCTCAGCCCTGAATCTCCATCGGTGTAGCCTTAGCTGCACAGAATGAATGGACAGGAATAGTTGTGTTTTGAGCCTCACATTCATTCAGAAATGGAAGTATAGTAAAAACAGTTTACTATACTTCAGTTATGAATGAACCAATTGATACCAATCACTGGCTCTGTCCATTCATAAAAGGAAGGAGCCAGTAAATGTAAAATTTTCTGACCTGTTCCCATCTCTCCATCATGACACATCTTCTACAGCAGCTGGCAGGAGAGAGGAGGGGGAAGGCAACAGCTCTTTGGGGGGACCAGGGAAGCACACAGGGACCCTTGGAACAGCAAAAGACAAGTAAACTGGATAGGAGGGGCGGCGGGGGCAGCATATAGAGGAATCAATTTCCTGCATTAGGAGGAAAATGGGGGAGATTGGTTCCACTAAATGCCACCCCCACCATCCCTCCTATCTAAGTGTACAAGGGAGACACACAGGCCCATTAGTGGGGCGCTAATACATGAGTGAATTTCTTGTAATAAGAGGCAGAGAAACCTTCCGGCCCTGGGGTCTTAGAGTCCCATGCTGTCCACACCGCTGAGTGGTCCGAAATGTCACATCTATAATTTTACTAGAGCTAAACAGGGAAACCATCGACAGGACCCATGAAGAAATGGACTATTGTAGAATGGGTATTATGAACGTGCGAAAAGAAGGAATAGTCTTTCTTGGGTGGGTTAAGTTCCTGCCAAAGATTGATTAAATTATGGTAATGTTGCATTTAAGCCAGTTTAGAGCCGATTTTAGGGAAGTGCCTCTGGCAGGTCGGGAGTCATCTTGTTTTATCAAGTATAGAATCCAGGGCTACATTGGGGTCCCCCCTAAATAGAACAGTTCCCCGTAGTTCTGATAGGAAAAAATAGGCGCAAGGCCAGGCAACGGGTCTGCACGGGTAGGGGTGTCCAGGGTAAGGTATTGCAAATCGGCAGCTCTTCTGTGGGTTAGCCAAGCCACAGCACTAGAATACAATAAAAAGAGAGAAGGCGCCTCTAAATGCAGAAAGTTTTATTACAATAAAGGTAAAGCACAGAGTGGTTACACTCACAGATTAGAAGTCCTTAGAGAGCATGTCCGCACACTCGTCTGCGGATAGACATAATGGAGTAGCAGTGTCTTTCTCTTGCGGGTCTCTGTGTGCTGGTAGTCCGTGGGAGAAAAGCCCATCGATCGGGGCGACCGCCTGCGGTCGTTTCTGAGATGTTCTGAGTAGTCTACTGCCTGATGAAAGAGTGCGCCTGCTCCACACGTCGCAGGCCTGCAGACTCTGAAACGCGTCGCATTGTAGTGACGCGGGACGCTGTGCGCGCGGGTTCCGGGAGTCTCTCCACCATCTTCACTGCCACGAGGGGAACACCACAGGAACATCTCAGAAACGACCGCAGGCGGTCGCCCCGATCGATGGGCTTTTCTCCCACGGACTACCAGCACACAGAGACCCGCAAGAGAAAGACACTGCTACTCCATTATGTCTATCCGCAGACGAGTGTGCGGACATGCTCTCTAAGGACTTCTAATCTGTGAGTGTAACCACTCTGTGCTTTACCTTTATTGTAATAAAACTTTCTGCATTTAGAGGCGCCTTCTCTCTTTTTATTGTATCCCCGTAGTTCTGAGGTCACAGTGTGTAAAAGTTTCCTGAAAAAGGGCAGTTGACTTGTATTCGGGGTGTAATAGGAAATTAAATTTACCAGAGAACCCTCCAGATGGTCTACCAACAAAAGATAGCAGCCGTCCAGGTCACTGACGAGTTTCTCCAGCGAGAAGGACACCCGTTCAGAAAAGCAACTGGTACAACCCCCCCAGTCTTCCCAGGCCTGTTTGCAAGATAGAAATGGGGTTAGTACTGGTGTAAGAATTTTAAGTTATATGTTGGGGAGAAATTTGTTTCCTGTAGGAAAAGCTCATCCTCCTAAGGATGCAGAAAAAGCATACAACGTGAGGGTCTCACTTTAGGAACTTTAGTTATATATACATGTTTAAAAGATTTTATATATCGGTCTCTTTGTGTGGTGCTTTTTTATCTAGTTAAATGGTGTTATATTTGTATGGTGTTTTTATGTACCTATTTCATTTCTATTTTAATGTAGCTAGTAAAGTCACAGGAAAATCAAAACTTCTGACTAGATTTTTAAAAAGAGAGTTAAACTCTAGAAGCCTGCATAAAATTTCTCTGTATATCATAGGTTTTTTCAGTATATCCAAGTTGTATTTTCAGGTCACTGATCTTGTAAGCACTTTGCACTTCACAATTCATAACTTCATTTTTGGAAGAAATCCAAAGTAATGAAAAAGCAAGAGACTAGAAACCAATGTGCCTCACTCTCTATAAGATAACATGTAAAATGTATAACTCAGCAAAACTAAAATAATTACTGCTTGTATGTTTTTCTACTATAATATGTGTGATGCTCATGATATCAATTTAATTTTATTTTTGCCCGCTGAGCAATATGGAAAGTACAGCTCATTATTTTGTATGGAAAACTAAACCTTTCATATTTCCACGACTACTAATAATAATGTACTATAATAAAAAATGTAATTTCTTAAAGTAAACCTTTCTTGAGTAAAATCCAAGGGCTTATGTTGCTAACCGAATGGTCAAAATTTGATAACAATTGATGACAATTGATGACAATTATGATAGCATGGCTGCAGGAAATGCGAATGAAGACAACATTAATTAACCAGTTGAGACCGCCCACCGTGGATTGACAGCGGTAACATGGCTCTCCTGCACGAATTGCTTTCACCTGGTGGCGGGCGCAGGAGCGAATATTGTGGGAGGCGCGCTTGCACGCTCACACACTAGCGGGGGAGCCAATGAGAGAGTGGGGCAGACTCGATGTCCGCCGGCCACCAGCGATCGCTCCCTCGCAGTGACAGAACAGGGATCCGTGAATGTAATCAAGCGGATCCCCGTTCTCACAGGGACGAGGAGAGTGATCATATGTTCCCAGTATATTATGGGAGCAGCGATCACCCTCCTACCCCAGACAACCCAGCCCCCACGCAGTTAGAACACACTGACAGGAAACACATTTAACCTTTTGATCACCGCCTAGTGTTAACTCATTTATACAGTAATCAGTGGCTATTTATAGCACTGATCACTGTATAAATGTCAGTGGTCCCAAAAAAATGACAAAAGTGTCCGATATGTCCCCTGCAATATCACAGTCCCGCTAAAAGTTGCAGATCACCTCTATTACTTGTAAAAAAAATAATAAAAAATAAAAATGCCATAAATCAATCCTTATAGTTTGTAGACGCTATAACGTTTGCGCAAACCGATCAATATATGCTTATTGTAATTTTTTTTCCAAAAATATGAGGAAGAATACATATAATACAAACTGAAGGATAAATTTGTTTTTTATATATTTTTTTTTGGATATGTATTATAGCAAAAAGTAAAAAATATTGTCTTTTTTTCAAAATTGTCTCTTTGTTTATAGCGCAAAAAATAAAAGCCGCAGAGGTGATCAAATACCACCAAAAGAAAGGTCTATTTGTGGGAAAAAAAGGACATCAATTTTGTTCGGGTACAGTGTCGCATAACTGATGCAGTGCAGTATCGCAAAAAATGCTCTGGTCAGGAAGGGGGCAAATCCTTTTGGGGCTTAAGCGGTTAAAGTGTATTTATGTCCAAAAACAAAACATGTAATATAATGCAGTTTACCAGACCATAGATATAGTGGCTGCCTTGGTGTTCTTTTTTCAGGATTTCTTTCCTTTATGGTCATCTGGTAATGCTAAAATAACATACTTCCTGTCCTAAGGTGGCTACATTCATTATTTGACTGTATCTATGCAGGCAGTCGTGGTTCCCACCTAGGCTAACTTTCAAACATGTCTGCTTTTAATTCCATTACGCGGAGGTTGATGACATTTTTCATTTACAAAAGAAATATAAGAGTGTGCTGCTTTCCGTGCAGCTTAGAGGAAGTGACAAGACATTGCATATCTGTCAAGACCAATAGATTTTTTCTATACTTGCTAAAACTGTTCTCAGTGTGAACAAAAGAAAATGAATGCTGCTACCACATTTAAAGATTGGTAAGCTGCAATATATTACATTTGGTGTCTGAGTTCATTAGTCTTTTATCTCCAGCCCAGGATTTCTGTATGACATACTGTAATGGTGCACTGCTGCTGTTATTATACAGGAAGAGCAAGGGCAGCTCCAGACAATTTTTGGGGCACTGTGCTGGGGGAGCTAATACAGTATGTACAGCACTCCATCTGCCACTCTCTTGTGGGTATGGCCATGAAGTGGGTTTGGCCCAGGGTGGATGTGTCCAAAAGAGGATACTTCTTTATAGTCTGTAGTGTGTCACCTTTTCCCTTTGTCTAGACCAAATAATGCTTTGGGGAACAAAAAAGAGACTGTTGGAACCAGCAATGATTGCCCCTAGCAAGTGTCAGGGTCAGCAATAACCCACAGCAAGTGTAAGGGCCAGCAAATACATAATTTGCATAATAATAAGCACTGCATAATAATTAACCCCCTAGCATGGAACAAAAAAAAATACAGTGAACGGTACAATAACAAACCCATAGCACAGCACAATAAATAACCCCCTTCCTGGCACAATAACAATTAACCACCAGCATGGCACAATATTAAACCCCCAGCACTGCACAATAATTAACCTCCAACATTGCCTTATAATTAACCCTGTAGAATGGAACAACAATTAAAGTGATATAAAAGGCTTGTTGTTTAAAAAAAAAAAATAAATAACAAACATGTTATACTTACCTGCTCTGTGCACTGATTTTGCATAGAGCAGCCCCAATCCTCCTCTTCTCTGGTCCCCCATTGGTGCTCTAGGCCCCTCCCTTATGCCGAGTGCCCCCAAAGCAAGCAGCTTGCAGTGGGGGCACCTGAGCAGGCTCGTTCCCAAACCACTTCTCTGTGTGTCCATTCACACACAGAGCCACGGCCTGACCCCGCCACCTCTCTATCCTAATTGGCTCACTGGCTGTGATTGACAGTAGTTGGAGCCACTCACTGCCACTGCTGTCTCAGCCAGTGAGGAGGCAGAGACTTGGGAGGGCTGAGGCTCTCATGCACATCACTGGATTGAGATGGGACTTGGGTAAGTTTTAGGCTGGGATGCTGCTGCACACAGAAGGTTCCCCTTTACAACCACTTTAAGTCCCAGCATGACCAAATAATAAACCCACAGCATAGCACAGTGATAAACCCCCAGGAATGTGTGTTATTAACCACCAGAACTACACAAAAGTTTATCCCCAACATCATATAATAACTACTAAAATACCGCATGACTTCATATACACATGCTGTAAATGTATACTAAAATTAGTAGCGTTTTTTAAGTGACTGCCAAAAAACGCTTTGAAAAACACTGTGCGGTATCTTACCGCATACTCGGATGGGGTAAGATACCTGCTTTGTGAATGGAGCCCCATGTCTCTGCTTGCCACCTGAACTGACCTATCTGCATGTCCGACTGACAACGTTCCTGAAAGACACCAGTCTTAGCCATTCCCTGCAGACAACTGCACTCCTTGAACCACAGAAAGTCTTTTTCTGCTCCTTTCTTCAGCCTCTTATCCAGTGAACATGGCATTCCTGGGTGCAGCCATGTACCAGTAGGTTAGGCATTTTTGGCTTACAGGAACAGGGACTGCTATAGGTGATGCTACAATATATTCCTTGACCACTCATGTAGAGGCAACCATTACAGTACATTGATTTGATACAATTGGTTGATTTTTGCAATACACAAGATACAATGCCTGGTACATAACCAGTCCAAACAGTGAATTAACCCAAATAGTGAAAACGTCTCACACATGTGGTATCAACATATTCGGGAGGATTAGCAGAATGTGTTTTGGATTGTAATCCTAATGATGCCCGCGCTGTGTGTAAAAAATATCTAACTAAATTGACAACTTTCTTTATGCATTTTCCTAAAACTTGTGGCAAAAAAAGTCTTCACAAAACCCTCATGCCTCTTAGAAAATATGATGGGGTGTTTGCTTTCCAGAAAGTGGCCATTTTATAGGGGTTTCCACTGTCTTGGTGCTTCAGGGCCTTGATCGGTAGTCAGAAAATTAGATGTGCAATTCATACCCCTAGAACACCTGAAGGTGCTCACTAGATTTTGGACCCCTCTATGTGGCCAGGATATGAAAAAGTCTCGCACATGTGGTATCCCCATACACGGGAGAAGTAGTTGAATGTGTTTTGAGGTGTAATTTTAATAACTTTGTTCTTTTTCATGTTCAAAAATTTTATTGAAAAATGTAACACAGAGTAGAGGATTAAAGGGAGGGACATTCACAAAATGCAAAATAGAAAACAAATGGTGCATACAATGTAATCAAGAGATAATAGGGGTACAGCCAATACACTTAATGGAAGTTTGAGCATCAGCAATAGGGCAAATAGAGGTGTGAGCAAATAACTTGACACATAGAAGATCAAGAACCTGAGGGTAAACAATGGTAGGTTATAGGTTAGGGTCAGGTATGGGAGGACTTGCGGGGGTGAGAGCCTGATATTAGGACAGAGTGTCAAGAGTCACTGAAGTGCGGGGCCTCACAAATGATTGAAAATAACTTTGTTCTAGGTTTACCATTCATTGCCTTAGCCTTCTGGTTTGAGAAACTACCCCTCCTTTTGGTCTGGACCCCAGCTGGACATTCTGTATGGACCACAACTTGCTAAATGGGGTGCTTTTGGTCTTTACTCTGCCTCATTTCTATACTTGTTCTTGGATACTGATTATGAGGTACACATTCTCTCCAAGTCATCTAACATTGCACTTTTTCTGTGCGTTTGTTATTATCATGTTTACTCGTTAATAACAGGAGTCGCTCTCTGTGTTGGTAATACACACTTTGGATCTGTGTTCCAATTTAAATAGATAACTTTTATCCCTTTTTCATTGACAATTAAATATTGTCCTTTGCTGCCCTCCAGTGGGAGCTTAGCTCATCGACCTATAGCACACAATCACCTATTAAACGAATGTGAACTCCTGCGCTACCAGTAAGTTTGCTCTAATCAATATATAAATCAAAAAAGAATCTAATAAGTGTGAAGCTGCAGCAAACACCAAACTTGTGTTCCCACAATATCAGACAATATATTAACAGAGTGCTGGACTGCTATACACTAGTAAAGTGAAATATATTCAATAAAATTTAAATATACCTGTTTCTGTGTCAGAATACATATATGTATCACATAAATAGCTAAAATAAGTCCATCAATAACGTAAAGAGATCAACTATTAAAACACTGAGTGTAAAAAACAAGAACAAAAACAAAATAACCAAAAGAGACTCACTGTTTCTTTAGTGTTCATAAAATTCCCACACCTCTTGATATATTTCGGTGCTTCTATATAAATTCACTTGTGCCACCTCTATGCTCACCAAATTCTCACCTTCATACATCAGATATTGCACCTAGTTATCATCATCCATCAAGTTTTTTGCTCTACAGATGATTTCCCAGCTTCCTGTCCACTAGGGGCCTTCCAGGTACAGTAGCGTTTACAATGCTTGTGATGTTAATGGGTACTGTCCTTTAAGACTCCAGACAGCTCATGTATAGATAGACATATTGGGAGAAAACATATACAGAGCCTCTCATGGTGCAGTATTTAAAATGTGCCCATTTATTACTAAAGTATTACACTTACAATTTAAAATGACTTAAAAACGCCACAAAGAATAGAGAAAATCATGGCAGAACACCCTCCTACCTCACTTCTGTTCTGCGGCTGCCTAACTAGGTGCAATATTTGATGTATGAAGAGTTTGATGAGCACAGACATGGCATATGGGAATTTATATAGAAGCCCCCAAATATATCAAGAGATGTGGGACTTTTATGAGCACTAAAGAAACAAGTTGATGAAGAGTTTCTATTTGTTATTTTGTTTTTGGTTTTTACACTCAATGTATTAATAGTTTTAACACTTTACACCAGGGTTTCTCAACCAGGGTTCCGTGGAACCCTAGGGTTCCTCCAGAGGTTGCTAGAGGTTCCTTGAGCAATGGTCAATTTCGACCTCTCAGATAAATACCCAATGACATAATTGATCTTTTTTAGCTATCTGTATGGGGTAATTCTTCCCAATGGCCACAAGTGTAAGGAGCATTCTTCCCATTGACCATCACACTAATGTATCATGAGTAGTGTTGAGCGAACCCGGACTGTAACGTTTGGGTCCGTACCGAACCTTCGGGTGTCCGTGGCACGGACCCGGACATTTCAAAAATCGTTCGGGTTCGGTCCGGGGTTCTGCTATTTTACTCCACGTGTTGAGAAGCTGCAGGGCAGCCAATCAACAAGCGTTTCACTGGTTTGCCCTTAGAAGCCATCACAGCCATGCCTACTAATGGCATGGCTGTGATTGGCCAGTGCATCATGTGACCCAGCCTCTTTATAAGCTGGAGTCACAGTGCTGCAGTCACATGCTCCTTGGGTTAGTGTAGGGAAAGGAAGCTGAAAGCTTGAGGGACAGATTTGAGACATTTTAAGACCTGATCCTGCATCCTGAGATAGATTACTTTATTACTGCTGTCTGTGCTGTTGCTCTGAGGACAGATAGCAGAAATTAGAGATTTCACATACCGCTGCTTTGAGTTGCAGATCAAGCTCTGCATAAAACAACAATCGCTACGATCGTGAGGCACGGTGCC
>BLSH010286103.1:1661565-1673482 GCA_018402905.1 Glandirana rugosa | reverse complement strand
CTCGCTTGGAGACCTTCAAGCCCAAGACGACCAGGCAGGCTTGAAGCCCTGTTTCAGGCCCAGGCCCAGGCCTGCCTTGCGGACCCGGACCCGGACTTTGTCCCGAAGTTCGGACGGACCAGCAGAACCCGAACTTCCAGAGGTTCGCTCAACTCTAATCATGAGCTGTAGATTTTTAATTTTTAGCAGGAGTTCCCCGAGACTGGAGAATTATTTCAAGGGTTCCTCTGTGTTGAAAAGGTTGAGAAAGGCTGCTTTACACTATTGCTGTACTTATTTTAGCTATTTATGTGATACATATACAGTATCTCACAAAAGTGAGTACACCCTCAAATTTTTGTAAATATTATTATTATTATAAATATTTTTTTATATCTTTTCATGTGACATCACTGAAGTGACACTTTGCTACATGTAATGCTATGTAAAGTAGTGAGTGTACAGCTTGTATAACAGTGTAAATTTGCTCTACCCTCAAAATAACTTAACACACAGCCATTAATGTCTAAACCGCTGGAAACAAAAGTGAGTATACCCCTAAGTAAAAATGTCCAAATTGGGACCAATTAACCATTTTCCCTCCCTGGTGTCATGTTACTCATTAGTGTTACAAGGCCTCAGGTGTGAATGGGCAGCATGTGTGTTAAATTTGGTGTTATTGCTCTCACTCTCTCATACTGGTGCTGGAATTTCAACATGGCACCTCATTGCAAAGAACTGAGGATCTGAAAAAAAAAAATTGTTGCTCTACAGATGGCCTAGGTTATAAGAAGATTGCTAAGATCCTGAAACTGAGCTGCAACATGGTGGCCAAGACCATACAGTGGTTTAATAGGACATGTTCCACTCAGAACAGGCCTCGCCATGGTCGACCAAAGAAGTTGAGTGCACATGCTCAGTGTCATATTCAGAGGTTGTATTTGGGAAATAGACGTATGAGTGTTGCCGGCATTGCAGCAGAGGTTAAAGGGGTGGAGGGTCTTACTGTCAGTGCTTATACCATACGCTGCACACTGCATCAAATTGGTATGCATGGCTGACACAAGGTAGCCTCTTCTAAAGATGATGCGCAAGAAAGCCCACAAACAGTTTTCTGAAGACAAGCAGACTAAGGGCATGGAATACTGGAAACTTGTCCTGTGGTCTGATGAGACCAAGATAAACTTATTTGGTTCATATGGTGTCAAGCGTCTGTGGTGGCAACCAGGTGAGGAGTACAAAGACAAGTGTGTCTTGTCTACAGTCAAGCATGGTGGTGGGAGTGTCATGGTCTGGGGCTGCATAAGTGCTGCCGGCACTGGGGAGCTACAGTTCATTGAGGGAACCGTGAATGCCAACATGTACTGTGACATACTGAAGCAGAGCATGATCCCCTCCCTTCGGAGACTGGGCCGCAGGGCAGTATTTCAACATGATAACGAACCCAAACACACCTCCAAGACGTAAAAATGCCTTGCTAAAGAAGCTGAAGGTAAATGTGATAAACTGGCCAAGCATGTCTCCAGACCTAAACCCTATTGAGCATCTGTGGGGCATCCTCAAATGGAAGGTGAAGGAGGGCAAGGTCTCTAACATCCACCAGCTCCGTGATGTTGTCATGGAGGAGTGAAAGAGGACTCCAGTGGCAACCTGTGAAGCTCTGGTGAAATCCATGCACAAGAGGGTTAAGGCAGTGCTGGAAAATAATGGATGCCACACAAAATATTGACACTTTGGTCCCAATTTGGACATTTTCACTTTTGTTGCCAGCGGTTTAGACATTAATGGCAGTGTGTTGAGTTACTATGAGGGGACAGCAAGTTTACACTGTTATAGAAGCTGTACACTCACTACTTTAAATTGTAGCAAAGTGTAATTTCTTCAGTGTTGTCACATGAAAAGATATAATAAAATATTTATAAAAATGTAAGGGGTGTACTCACTTTTGTGAGATACTGTAGCAGCAGTATTTTGATATAAAAAGAAGATTTAGAAGCTGTGTGCACTGTGGGGAAGGGGGGATGAATTGTTTTTATATTGCGGAGTTTAGTAACACTTTAAGGAAGGTTCAAGAACACAAAAATCGAAGGATTTCCCTTGCAGGGGTTTTTCACCATCAATACCAAATAATGATAAAATCAGCCTCCTGGCTTATACATACAGCAGGGTTGCTCAGGCCTTCCACTTCAGGCTCTCGTCTGTCTCCTACAGACCATTTCCTTGCCAAAACCATCCATATAGACAGCAGCTCCTCATTGCTCTGACCCTCAGACTTAGTCGCTGGTTCTCCCAGTACACACAAGCACCCTTTGGCTTCTCCCAGTGCACACCTGCACTCTCTGGCTTCTCTCTTGCATGTCTGGACTACTTGGGAGGGTGGAGCAATCAGTGTGCCGGTGTATCGCAAAATCAGGACCAAGGACTGGGGATGTCATCCCACCCACATCGCTACGAAATCCCTGGCCTCCAGGTCCCAGAGTGGACTTCTCTAAGCAATGAGGAAACTGAAAAGCCAGTTTCATCCCAAATATGCAAATTTCCTGGAATCCCTCACCCCGCCTGGGTTGAGAATCCTGCATCCTTCCCTTGGTGGGGGACCACCCTACCACAATACTCTCTAGCGACAAAGACACAGTGGTGGCCTAGGGGTCTCTCGTTAACTCCATTAATATAGGGCAGCCAAACTTGTCCCACTTACATGTCTGCATGTTTCTACTATTCCTATTATGAGATGCGATAGACTGTGGCAGTGCAGCCCCATCTTTATCGTTCATCACTCCTTCCTTGGAGCACTCTCCTAAAATAAGGAGAGTATTAGGGCCAATTCACACCTAGGCAATCTGACTTCAGAGGCGACTTTGCTAGGTGATTTGAATGCGACTTCAAGGCGACTTCAGGGTGACTTCAGTGCAACTTTGGGCGACTTAAAACGCAACCTGAAGTGACCTCCAAGCCAGGAAATGTTTGCCTGTGGCCAATCGGAGAAGAGAGGGAGGGGTTGCCTTAAAAAATGATTTTCCTTTTTCCTGTAAAGTCACTTCTTTATAGACGGTGATCCGACTTGGAAGCGACTTCCATTTAATTCTATCGGCTCAAATCGCCTAGAAGTCGCCTTGAAGTAGTACAGGAACTTTTTCAGAAGTTGCCCTGAAGTTGGAGCGACTTGAGTAGTGCATATTAAGACAGCTCCCATTCATTTCAATGGGATTTCTGATGACAAGCGATTTGAGGCGGCTTGGGGCGACACAAGTCGGATCGCAATTCGCCTAGGTGTGAACCGGCCCTTAGAGTGGCATCATCCCCCCCCCCCCCTTATCACTCCTTAACTTGGTTCGCTGTCCAATATGTTTTCCTCAGGATTCAAAGCCCTGTCTAGGTTTCAATGGTGGACCCATAGGGTTTTACTGATGTTCATTCTCTCATTACCGCCAATGGTATTAAATCATGTGATTACTTTAAAGAGAATAATATGGTGCCCCTGTAGGACATTTTTCATTATATACAACATTATGCTAGTATGCTTTTGTCACATATAGGGATTGGTTAAACACCCCCCCCCCCGTTCGGTTCGCACCAGAACATGCGAACAGACAAAAAATTTGTGCGAACATTCGAACACCGTTAAAGTCTATGGGACCTGAACATGAAAAATCAAAAGTGTTAATTTTAAAGGCTAATATGCAAGTTATTGCCATAAAAAGTGTACCCGGGTACTGCCCTAGGGGACATGTATTAATGCAAAAAAAAATTTGAAATCAATCGTTTTTTCAGGAGCAGTGATTTTAATTTTGCTTAAAGTGAAACAATAAAAATATTTATTTAAATAATGTGCCTGGGGAGTCCTCTTAGTATGCCTGTAAAAGGGCGCATCTCTGTGATGTTTAGAACAGTGCCACTGCAAAATGGCATTTGTAAAGGAAAAAATGTCATTTAAAATCAATTACGATATTGCGGCAGACAGATTAGACACTTTTGACACTTTTTTGGGACCATTGACATTTATACAGTGATCAGATTTAAAAATAGCCGCTGATTACAGTATAAATGTCACTGGCAGGGAAGGGGTTAACCTGCAGGGGGCAATCAAGGGGTTGTCTGTGCCCCCTGGCAGGGGCATGACAGATCTAACTGATCCCAATGACAGGGATCAGTAGATCCCTGTCATGCTGCTTGACAGAATGGGGAACGGCCGTGTTTACATCAACAGTTCCCCGTTCTTCTTCTGTATCAGGCGATTGCAGGTTGCCGGAGGACATTGAGTCCGCCCAACCCGCAGCCACACTCAGGGAGCATGCGTCAGGCACAAGAGCGTGCCAGCAGTGGCGTGCGCCCACCCACTAGCTGCGCCTGAGCCAACCGCCGTTTATAAATGGTGATTTGTGCTACACTGCTACTCAGCAGCAGTAAATCTGCGCAAGACGGTCGGTAGCCGGTTAAACATCAGTGGTGGCAGTTAAAGGGTTAATTGCTTAATTAGTCCAGTGATAATTGCTCTCAGGCTGCTGGCACCTAGATTGTGGTCCTGCAAGCTGGAAAATCTTTGTGTTGGGTGCAGCTGAGATTAGCATTGTTACGTAGGTGACAACCGGGTGTGAGATTGGCCAGTCTTTTGGCAGGGATCCAATACCTGCGTTCATCACATATTGGCTGGCAGCATAGTGGGATAGTTTTGCATTAGTGCATTGTTAGGAATTAGTTCTGCACTGAAGGATTGTAACCTTTATGTAAACAGTCCCTAGAGACAAGCCAGTGCATAGTTTTTGTTTTTTTGAAAGAGACATACAGCAACAGCTACTTCCTACAGCTCCTTCCTATCTCTGCTTTCTGTTCTATCTTTTCTGCTTGCAAAATGTCTGGGTTATCGGTATATAAAAAGATGAGGAAAAAATGACCTGACTACCGAGTGTGCATTAAAGTAGAACTATGGTCAAAATGAAGAAATCAATATGTTATGCACCTTTATAGTCTGTTAAACATGTCACTGATTGTTTTGCAAAAAGCAGAAAGGATATTGAGATATCAACCTTGTCCCCTGCTCTCATGTTCACTTCCTTTAATGAGGTGACAACTTTAATTCCTGTTTTTCTAATTGCCTGTGTTGAACACCTGTTGTCTCCATTCGCATCTATCTCTCTGCAGAAACGTCCTGACATCACTGGGGGAGGTGCTCTTGTAGCACAGGGAAATATCAGGCGTTTTATTATATACAGAAGTCTGGATTAGGCTCCGTCCATGATCAGCAAATTAAGCCACACCCACTCCCACCTATGTACAGCCTTTGTCCGCCCACTTCTCTAGCTCCTAGCTAGGCTACTGTTCTGCCAGTTTACAAATTACCAAAGGAAAACAGGCAGAGAGAAGCACGCAGATTAATAGACAAATCTGTGTGGAAATGAACCTGTACTGACTTGTGCTGTTTTACATAGCACACACCCAGCTATTGATTGGCAGATGGGTGTTTGTTATGTAAAATAGACTGAGCATGATAGAAGGAAGGAGGACTGGGGATAGAGCAGCTAGTTCACTGAAAGGAAATGACACCTGACCTCTGCAGAACTCCTCCCATCATCATAAACACTATACAGCAAAGGAGAACTGGTGGAGGGGATTACAGACCACAGCTGGTTTATTATCATCTGTAACTTGCAGGTATTTATATGAGGATTTACTAAAATATGTATGTTGCCTTTATTTGTACTTTAAGAGGAATTGACGCCGGTGGCAAAAATCATGAAGGCATGCTATATGCCCTACAGGAGTATGATATCCCGGCAGAACAGAACTCGGAGGGGGGACCTGAAACTGAAGGGGTTCCCGCTACTCCTGAGCCCAGTGGTTCAGAGACGGTCTCGCAGGATGGGCAAGCAGAGAATGACACTGTGGTATCACTGAATGTCAGCCAAATTTCCAGTCATGGAAAAGGACAGTGACATTGACGTGTATCTACTGTCATTTGAAAAAACTTGCAGTCAGTATCATCTGCCCCCAGCACAATGGGCCCTGTACCTGATGACTGGGCTACCAGGAAAGGCCTTGGATGCTTATGTTGAATTGCCAGCAGAACAGATGACGATTAGGAGGCCATAAAGGCTGTGATCATCCAAAAATATCAGTTAACCCCGGAAGTGTACCGGAAGTGATTTAGGTCCTTGGGTCAGATGCCTTCTGGGTGACACATTTATCTGAGCTACCCTGTGTTTAGTATCCCTGGACACAAAATTCAATGCTGAACAATAATCTATCAGTTTCAAGAATACAACTGGTA
This sequence comes from Glandirana rugosa, assembly GCA_018402905.1. Classification (NCBI taxonomy): domain Eukaryota; kingdom Metazoa; phylum Chordata; class Amphibia; order Anura; family Ranidae; genus Glandirana; species Glandirana rugosa. Next base: position 1,667,238 of record BLSH010286103.1, on the reverse strand, counting down.
CATAATGGAGATATGAATAATGGTATAAAACTGTGTGTAAGGGAGGGTCATTATACTGTCATCAACAGCCCATGGACCCTCCTTTTCCACTTTAGTGGTCAGGGGCATCTGTCCCCACCCCTTTAATCCCAGAGAAAAAGGGAGATGCCAAGACAGTTGTCAGTTCTCCTTTACCATCAAATCAGGAGCATCTGCCAAGTTTGAGAACCGATTAACCCCTGGCTTATCGACCAAACTCTTGTTTAACCCAGGACATTGCACAAGTATTCTTCTTCTCACTCAATGTCATTACTCTGTTGCTGTATTATGTCTTTATTTCTTTGAAACACCCTTTTTCTGTAAATATTTTTTTGCACCAATTTTGACCTTTTCATTATTAAAACCTTATTTTGAAAAGTGTAACATCGTCCCTAAACTCTTAATGCAAGCTAAACAAGAACCTGTCTCTTGAAGAGTGCTACTGTATATGATAAACTTTCTGAACATAACCGTCTGTGGTGACAGTGTGTGTTACAGACGATTATTCTAAAATCATAATGGTAATGCTAAATTGGTGGAAGTTCTGGCACTTTATTAAATGTCAGTGGTGTGAGAGGGGGCTCTCCAGTGCCATAAAAGTAATCAGGTGTCTGTAAAGCCACTAGGATTACTTTTACAGGAAAGTAAATTGCTGGCTTTAAAACAGTATCATGACCATTGCTGCAGCCATGATCCTGGTATAACTGCTTGCTGCCCCAGATTTTTTTTAAAAATACGGTGGACAGTAGAGTTGAGCGAACCCGGACTATAAAGTTCGGGTCTGTACCGAACTTTGGGGTGTCCGGGACCCGGACCGGAACCCGGGTCCGGGGTTCTGATAATTTTACCAAAAGTTCTGAAAATTGCTGTAAAAAAAGTCCAGGAAAGTCCTAGAGGTCTGCAAAAGGAAGGAAATGGGGGTAAGGGTGGGGCAAGTGCCCTACAAAGAAACGGGGACAGGGAAATAACTAAAAGCATTTTTAAAAAAATAAAAACATAAAAAAAGCAAAAATGGAGGTGGATGTGGACCATCTTCAAACTGGGTCTGAAAAGTATTAATTAACGGTAGAAGCCATATAACTGTTCTAAAATCATCTTCAAACTGTGTCAAAAAAGTATAAATAAGCCAGGAGAACCCATATAACAGTTCTGCAAACATCTGGAAACTGTGTGTGTCACTTTAAATGAAACCGGGACTAACTGAACTACTGTTCTGCAAACATCTGGAAACTGTGTGTGTCACTTTAAATGAAACCGGGACTAACTGAACTACTGTTCTACAAACATCTGGAAAGTCTGTGTGTCACTTTAACAAAAACCGGGGCGAACCCACATCACTGTTCTGCAAACATCTGGAAACTGTGTGTGAAACTACAGCATAGAGAAGAACAGTCATATGGTTTCGCTCTGCTATAGTTTCACACACAGTTTGCAGATGTTTGTAGAACAGTGATATGATATCACTGTTCTGCAAACATCTGGAAGCTGTTTATGAAACTACAGCATAGAGAAGAACAGGGATATGGTTTAGCTCTGCTATAGTTTCACACACAGTTTGCAGATGTTTGCAGAACAGTGATATGATATCACTGTTCTGCAAACATCTGGAAACTATGTGTGAAACTATAGCAGAGCGAAACCATATCCCTGTTCTTCTCTATGCTGTAGTTTCACACACAGTTTCCAGATGTTTGCAGAACAGTGATATGGGTTCGCCCCGGTTTTTGTTAAAGTGACACACAGACTTTCCAGATGTTTGCAGAACAGTAGTTTAGTTAGTTCCGGTTTCATTTAAAGTGACACACAGACTTTCCAGATGTTTGCAGAACAGTAGTTAGGTTAGTCCCGGTTTCATTTAAAGTGACACACACAGTTTCCAGATGTTTGCAGAACAGCAGTTCAGTTAGTCCCGGTTTCATTTAAAGTGACACACACAGTTTCCAGATGTTTGCAGAACAGTATTTCAGTTAGTCCCGGTTTCATTTAAAGTGACACACAGACTTTTCAGATGTTTGCAGAACAGTAGTTAGGTTAATCCCGGTTTCATTTAAAGTGACACACAGACTTTCCAGATGTTTGCAGAACAGTAGTTCAGTTAATCCCGGTTTCATTTAAAGTGACACACAGACTTTCCAGATGTTTGCAGAACAGTAGTTAGGTTAGTCCCGGTTTCATTTAAAGTGACACACAGACTTTCCAGATGTTTGCAGAACAGTAGTTCAGCTAGTCCCAGTTTCATTTAAAGTGATACACACAGTTTCCAGATGTTTGCAGAACAGTAGTTCAGTTAGTCCCGGTTTCATTTAAAGTGACACACAGACTTTACAGATGTTTGCAGAACAGTAGTTCAGTTAGTACAGTTTTATTTAAAGTGACACACACAGTTTCCAGATGTTTGCAGAACAGTGATATAGGTTCTCCCGACTTATTTATACTTTTTTGACACAGTTTGAAGATGATTTTAGAACAGTTATATGGCTTCTACCGTTAATTAATACTTTTCAGACCCAGTTTGAAGATGGTCCACATCCACCTCCATTTTTGCTTTTTTTATGTTTTTATTTTTTTTAAAATGCATTTAGTTATTTCCCTGTCCCCATTTCTTTGTAGGGCACTTGTCCCACCCTTACCCCCATTTCCTTCCTTTTGCAGACCTCTAGGACTTTCCAGGACTATTTTACAGCCATTTTTGTGCCTAAAAGTCTGTGTCCCCATTGATTTCAATGGGGTTCGGGGTCCGGGACAAAGTTCGGGTTCTGTCCGGACCCGAACCAGGACTTTGTCCCGAAGTTCGGCTGAACCAGCAGAACCCGGACTTCTAGAAGTTCGCTCAACTATAGTGGACAGAAAGCATTTAAAAATATAGACAATTTAAAAAAATCAAATTTCAAAACAATTGACAGAAATCCTTTCCTTGTTAAAGTGTTTTATTGCAAGATATAACAGACATCAAACAAGGATTGCGATACAGAGATCTAATAGAGAGGGAGCCAGTCAGGCCAGTGGTGAAATATTAGGTAACATTAAACATAGGCAATGCTAGAAAAACAGGCTCATATTAAACAGGTGATACAGTACCAAACAAGGCGGACGGTACCAGACACAACAGACCACCCAACCACAGGGAGGATTTTCCCCTAGTGGGCACCCCTATCGGGATCAAACTGTACCCACGAGGGAAGTCCATACGCTAGTTGAATGCAACTATGGGTTTTCCAACGTGTCCGGCACTATCCGACTAATGAAGAAAGGGAAAAATTGGCTTATATAGAGCACTGAATGAGGGTTGGAGCTGGCTCCAAGTAGATGTAGAAGGTAGGAAAGGAGTAAGCAGAGGGGGGGGCAGAGGGGGGGGGAGGGCGGAGGGGATAGAGAGCAGGAGACAGGAGGTCAGAGGAAAAGAGAGGGGGAAGGGGAAAGGGGGATTCCGCCTGGTGGGTATGATACTCGTTTCCACAACCATTGATGAGAACACAGGGGTTAAAGAAGTTGCATCACCATGGGCGTAGGGTCTCAAGGTCAAATGAGGGGGGGAGAAATAGTCTAATCCAAGGGGTCCAAAGTTTTTCAAATTGAGTGGGGGACTCTTTGTCAATTGCCTCCATCTTGGCGTGTATGAGATATCTGGTCATTCTGGATTTAGTGTCCGCGGTGGATAAAGATGGGGACTTCCATGCCTTAGCTATGGTTTGTCTAGCTGCAGTCAGGAGGGATAAGAAAAGTTTGAAATGCTTGTTGGGGAGCATTTCCGGTTTTAGGCTCAAAAGGGCTTGTTTGGGGTCTAGAGGCAAAGGCAGTTTAAACAGTTGTGAGGCCATACTAAATATTTCAGTCCAGAAAGTCTGCGCTACAGGGCAGGGCCACCAAATGTGGAGTAGAGTGCCAGAATCAGGGCAGCCTCTAAAGCAATGGGAAGGGTAACCTGGAACGAATTTAGCTATTCTTGAAGGTACTAAGTACCAGCGTGACAGTAATTTATCATTTGTTTCGACTGCTTGCACATGTGGGGAAGAGCTTTTGGTAGAGGCCCATATGGCCGACCAATCAGATGGGTCGATGGGGAGGCCCAGATCCTGTTCCCATTTTTTGATATATGAGGGGCCATCAGGGTCAGGGGCATTCATGAGTTGTGTGTAGAGCGTAGAGATCAAGCCCTTCAGATGAGGGTCTCGCTTGCAGACGTTTTCAAATTCAGACAGTTTGTCGAGGTGTGAATTGCTTACGATGAGGTCTGAATAAAAGTTTTTAATTTGAAGGTAACGGAAAACCTCTGATACGGGTAATTGGTGTTTTACCTGAAGTGATGTGAATGGCAGGAGTGATGTTGAATCCACCAGGTGATGGAGTCTCAGTAGGCCCAAGGATGACCAGTGTCGGAAGGCGTGTGGGGATTCCCAAGCCGGGTAGAAAGACGGGTTACTCATGAAGGAAAGCAGCGGGTTATGGGGCGATTGTAGTTTATATTTAAACTTCAGGGTGTCCCAAATAGCCAGAAAGGGTTTAGTAACAGGGTTACGTAGAGTCTCACGTGCTTTCTTCGACAACCAGAGTAGGTTAGCCGTTGAGAGAGGGTCAACCTCAACCGCCTCAATTGCAACCCAGAGAGGGATCTCTTTGGTCGCATGGTATTTTGGAAGAGTGGCTAAGTGCGCAGCTCTGTAGTAGTTAGTAAAGTTTGGCATTCCCAGGCCACCCTGGAGTTTAGGTAAAAACAGTGTGCGTTTTGGAACTCTAGGTCTAGTGGAGCCCCACACAAATTTAAACGAGCGAGATTGAATTAAACGTAGAAAATGTGCAGGAACTGGGATGGGTAACACTCTAAAGAGATAAAGGAGTTTTGGTAGAATTGACATTTTAATTATTGCTATTTTCCCTAACCATGAGATGGGGAGGTGCGCCCAGTGCTTAAGTAGGTTTGTGATTTGGTTCAGGAGGGGAGGAAAATTATGTGGATAGAGTTGTGTCAAATCAGGTGTTAATTTGATCCCCAAGTAGGTCAAGGAGGATGAGGCCCAGGGGAATGGTAATGCGTGTTGAGCAGTCAATAGATCCGAATGGGGGATCGAGATGTTTAGGGCCTGCGATTTTTTGGGATTCACTACTAGGCCTGATATAGCCGCAAATCTATTGAGTACTCGTAGGAGGTTGGGACCGGATATTAATGGGGATGACAAAAAGAGCAGAATGTCATCTGCAAAAAGGCACATTTTATGCGTGTGGTCGCCTAGGTTGAGACCAATAATGGTCTGGTCGTCTCTAATGAGGTGCGCGAGGGGTTCTATGACTAGGGCAAAGAGCAGGGGGGATAGTGGGCACCCCTGCCTGGTGCCTCTTTCAATTTTGAGGGGGGTCGACCTATAAATCTGTATTTTTTTCGTAAACTATGTCAAAGAACCGGAATAGACGTTATATGGGATGTCTTTACCCCCAAGCCAGGAGTGAAGTACTCAACCCAGTGCCGGGAGATACTGTTGGGGGATCGGATGCAATTTATACGTCCGATATCCAGCTGGGGGGAGTTTTAACTTTCTCCGTGGTCCGTCCCCACGGGTGATAGGGGGGACGAGAAACGGGATCAGTATCTTGGGGAGCGCGTGGAGTAATCTCTGCTGGTCTGGTAATAACCAGAGTTGGATCCGCTGGTGTGCGTATTTT
>BLSH010286103.1:1630430-1645291 GCA_018402905.1 Glandirana rugosa | reverse complement strand
TTTGGGGTACGGGGTAAAGAAATAAATAAACGTTCGTAGTCAGAGGTGGTTACATATTTCGGAGAGTCTCTCTAAAGGAAGAGCCCTGACCGACAAAAACACGTTGCTCGGGAGGATCTGAACATATCTGGTTTAGACTGCCTGAACTAATCTACACTTAAACCAGGGTCCCAGATGCTTTCTTACCAAGTCAGAAGCACAAGCCCGGCCTGCTCTGACCTTTACAGTTTTTGCAGAAACTTTTCTTAAGCACTGGCTGCACATTCTCTCTGCCTTACTAGACTAGCATAGGGTGATAGTCTGAGTGTCTCCATTTTTGGTTTAAGACCCTATACAAGTCTAGGAGGGCTCGTTGCACAAAAACAGCCAGTCCCGAGAAGGAAATCTCTCTGAGAGGCTTTATACATTGGTGGAGACTGATGCTTGCAAATAAATAAAGAAATGGGGCATGGGGTTTTACTTACTAGATTTTATCTGCTTGTTCCTATGGCAGAGTGTTCTTTGAAAGCTCTAAATAGAAAGTGACAAGAAATAATGGTCAAAGCAAAGTAAACGTCTAATGCACACATTTACAATTTGTGTCCCAAGTCTTGATTTAAAATGACACTGGGATATTGGCTGTTTGACACAATGTTGATTTAAAATTACAGTCAGAATCGGTGGTTTCCACAGGCCCTGGTTGGTAGAATTAATATAATCCAGCACTATGTCCAGGAGCTGGTTCAACTGGTTCAGCTTCTGGGCCTATGTTCCTGCTATATATCACTCACTGAAAGTTCTTTGTAGCATTGTGTTTAAAGCCGTCTTCTTCCCCTGCAGCAACAGAATTATGTTGATGATCTGTTGTTGATATGCTGACAGGTTCTCTGCTACCTTTATCTTGTTTTTCCTCTTCTATATAAGATGTGGGGGAGGGAACTGCTGCTTGTGATGACATTGAGACATAGGTTGATGATATAGGTTTTGCTGCGTGTTAGTGCTAGGTTACGGTCCTCAGGATCGCCCCACAAGGAGGTGGGCAAGAAGAAGCACAGTCAGTAAGCAAGCCAAAAGTCAGTAACAAGTGGTTTTAGGTTGGGATCAAGCAGAAGCATGGTTGAGGAACAAGCCAAAGGTCGGTAACGAGTGGTAGTTGAGATAAGGACAGCTGCGGGTACACAAAGGAGCAAAATATCAACTGGAGAGAACACAATGATCTGGCAAACAGGACATGCAAAAACATGGCTTAAATCAGGAAGTTCAAGGGAAGAGCAAATAATTCAAGGTTCACCAGAAACAAGCTAAGAAAATCCAAAAGATCAGACAGGGAGCTGCTCAGCATCTCAAGTGCTTCAGCAAGAAGAGCCACTGCCGGATGCAGAGGGCTATAGGTTCAGATCCTGGTCCTGACAAATGGCTATTGTAAACAGTATTTAACCAGAGACCTGTAATTAGGCTATGCCATAAAACCACTGGCAGACCTTAACCACTTCAGCTCCAGAAAGGTTTTACCCCGTTCATGACCAGGCCATTTTTTGCTATTCAGCATTGCACCAGTTTAACTGGCAATTGCAGTCATGCAATACTGTACATATACTGCGGCAGGTGGACACATGCATGCACAAACACGTATATTTACATCATGTGCCTGCACTGGGTTTAGGAGCACGGTGTGCGACCCCCGTGATTGTGGATGCCAGTACTCGGCGCCCCAAGTACTGGGATCTGCAATCATGGGGTGGGTCGCGCATAATGCTCCTAACTCTCATGCAGGCACATGATGTACATGTACGTGATTGTGCCTGCACATACCGCAGTATATGTACTGTGGCAGGTCGGCAAGTGATTAATGTCAAACAAAAAATTTCCAAGCTCAACTTACTGACCAGCCTGGGACCAACTGAATTAACCTGTCTAACAGTACGCGTTAAAAACGGGTTTGGTTACACACATATGCAAACGCATGTGTAAGCTGCAGGCCTCGGCAAGGCACCCTGTATACTGCAGAATCTACTTCTGACTTATAAGAGGCTCCACAATGGAAGCACATGCATTTTAATGGATAGATGTAGGGCAGGTGACTGGAGGAGCCCAACCCTCCTAAAAGGTACAGGAACCAACTAGACACCCAGCACATTGCACAATGGCAGCTAAGGTGTTCGTCTGCTGCCTAACTAATATATCAACAATGCAAACAAGTGTCACTGCCCCCACCTATAACTGGCCTTTACAGCAAGGAACACTGGAAGGGCAAACGCATGTTAAACAAAAACAAGTACATGTTGGCATTTATGGTTCCCTCAATGAACTGTAGCTTCCCTGTGCCGGCAGCACTCATGCAGCCCCAGACCTTGACACTCCCACCACCATGCTTGACAGTAGACAAGAGACACTTGTCTTTGTACTCCTCACCTGGTTGCCGCGACACACGCTTAACACCATCTGAACCAAATAAGTTTATCTTGATCTCATCTGACCACAGGACATGGTTCCAGTAATCCATGTCCTTAGTCTGCTTGTCTTCAGCAAACTGTTTGCGGGCTTTCTTGTGCATCATCTTTAGAAGAGGCTTCCTTCTGGGACGACAGCCATGCAGACCAATTTGATGCAGTGTGCGGTGTATGGTCTGAGCACTGACAGGCTGACCCCCCACCCCTTCAACCTCTGCAGCAATGCTGGCACCACTCATATGTCAATTTCCCAAGGTAGACAACCTCTGGATATGACGCTGAGCACATGCATTCAACTACTTTGGTTGACCATGGCGAGGCCTGTTCTGAGTGGAACCTGTTCTGTTAAATCGTTGTATGGTCTTGGCCACCATGCTGCAGCTCAGTTTCAGGGTCTTGGCAATCTTCTTATAGCCTAGGTCATCTTTATGTAGAGACACAATTCTTTTTTTTCAGATCCTTAGAGAATTCTTTGCCATGAGGTGCCATGTTGAACTTCCAGTGACCAGTATGAGACAGTGAGACTGATAACACCAAATTTAACAAACTTTAAATAAGTTTTATTTAGGGGATCAACCGGATAGGGAGAAGGGATAACTGTGGGATGTTCTAAGAATTAGATCACGGGACCTTCTATATACACTGCGGTATACACACTCCAACTTCCTTTAGTACAAACACTTGCTGACCGTTCCTTTCCTCACTTCTCTCCAACACACTGCATAGTTTCCTGGCTTTTTATCAGGCCTCCAAGACACCTCTTCCTCCACCACAGCTAGCACATGGTGAGACCTGCACTTCTGCAAGCAGGACCTCCAGACCACCCATTCCTTCAAAGACTCCCAGGGTGAGCCCCCCGCGAGGCTCCAATCGGGCTCCCGTATCTATCAGGGTCCGGCCGATCCGGCAACCATGTCCGCGCCGACACAAGTCTCCCACCTTCCGCCAATTCTCTTCTCATGGTGACTGTCACTAGCTGCAAGCGCTGAGAGTCTTCCAGGGTGTGTAGCCGCCCCACGTTACCAGACGAGCTGGCGCCAAATGTCCTGATAAGCAGGCTTGCTGCTGTAACTTTACAGACACAATGATGCTAGCAGGACTTGGCTGGTGGTTGCCGGTAGCAACAGTAATTTGTAGTAGCCACTGTTTTGCTGGAAACCACACCTTTAACACAGTCTCTCCCCTTAACAACAACAACAGTCCCAGGCATACTTTACTGTAGGCCGGAGTTGGAGCAGAAAGTTCAAGGTGCCCAGCTTTTGCAGATCACTGTGCCTATTTGTAATCCAGTGGGTGATGTCCAGCATTTGCAGGTTGCTGGACATATTTGTAATCCATAGGCGCGATCGCCCAGCGTGGTTGCCACAGGCAACAGCACATGGTAACAAAGTTACTCAATTGCGGGTTTATTCAAGTATCCACTCCAGTACTGGTTGAAGCAACTGGGTAAGCAGGAGCAGCAATTAACGACCACTCCCGCTGGTTATTATGGGCAGCGGCACACTTGCAATGATTTGCTGTTTAGACAAGCAGCACTCAAGTCCTTCCCCTGAGATTAGTCCACATTAGCAATAAAACGTTTACAGTTCCCTGGCTCAGTTCTCTTGTGGTTGCTAGGGGCAACTACTGGCAGCCTTGCAGGTAAATCCCAGACAAGCCCCCAAATGTAACCATGTTCTCCCTTGGAAGTGGCTGGAAGTTGTGGCCCACCTGCCCGCTGCCCTCAATCACGCCATATTAATACATCCGGAGTCACAGAACAGGCCGGTACTTTGTTTTGTTGTTTTATTTAGGGGATAAACTTGGATAGAGAAAAGGGATAACTGTGGGATGCCCCAAGAATTAGATCATGGGACCTTCTATATACACTGCAGTATATACACTCCAACTTCCTCCAGCACAAACACTTGCTGACCATTCCTTTTCTCATTTCTCTCCAGCACACTGCTTAGTTTCCTGGCCTGAAAGGCAATTTATCAGACCTCCATGACACATCTTCCTCCACCGCAGCTAGCACATGGTGAGGCCTGTACTTCTGCCAGCAGGACCTCCAGACCACCCATTATAGGCAAGAGCCATGGTATTCTGACTCCTAACTGTTGTAATGGCGACTTATCCCTTGTTGAGACCTCTATGCCTGGCCTGTATAAGCAGATATGATCACCGCAGACAGTTCTTATCAGATAGTGACTCACCAATTACCGATTTCTTCCATGAGCGTTTATTCATTGGAATAGCAGGTACAGCATACAACAAATGTGACAGATGGTCGAAAGATGGTAACTGCAGGTCAAAACATAGTAATGTGTCCTAGGATGCGAGTGGATTGAGTGAGGCCTTCTAGCATGTAGCCATATTCTTTACCTCATGAGAGAGAGGACACAGGAAGAGGAAATAGTATAGCAGAGTTCACCAGGAACAGGAAGTTACAGAGTAGAGTGAACTAGGAAGAGGAAATAGCTCACAGAGGATGGGAGGTACACACTTAGAAATACAATAGAAGGGTGTAATATCCAAAAGAACCACAAGATGGCATTGTAATAACCAACTATAAAAACATTACTATAGCTGCATATTTATGTTACATGCAAATCATGTAACAGAACACATGGGCTTACGATTGTGAAGCCATGTGCCTTCAATTGTGTAGCTAAGTACGTTGGTGCTAGCTAGGTATTTGACGGACTACAACTCCCAGCCCATCTTCTTCCAGGCCGCTCTGGCCTGCCTTGCTGTCCAGTGACACTCCTTCCCCTGACTGACTCCTCTGACCTCCACAGACTGTCCACTGTCTCCTCCCAGCCTGCTCCAGCCTTCTCATCCAGCTCTCAGGGTGTGCCACTCACCATCACCGGTGGATCCTTTAAAGAGTCCTCTATGTAGCCTCTCTGCTGCTTTCCTGCTCCCTTGTACCGCTCCAGGAATCAACTCCTCCTCCTGGCTGCAGCCAAACCACCAGACCTCAAGGTCACCCCCCCAGACTGGGGGCCCCCTCCCGGGTGAGGCCTCCACAGCACCTCTACTACATCTCTCTCTTCCACCTGACACTCTCCTCCCTTGATTGGGCTGTCCCAGGGTATTTAAGAAGGCCTGCTCCCTGCCAATCCAGATTGGGGATAGGTCAGGGCTCCTTAGAACACCCAGATGGTTACACCTCCCCTCCAGCCTCTCTTTCCAGAATGTTCCAGTCCCTTCTGGAAAGAAGTAGGAGGACCCGGCGACATCATCTAGGAACTGCCCAGTCCTACCTGAGCCACTCCCCAGCCCAGATCAAAACACTCATGCCTGCACACTGCCAGGCCTGACTAGATTTTATGTCTCCTAACGAAAATCTACAAATATAAGCCCTATTGCTATGGGGGCGCTACACAAGACAGACACTTTTTGGGAGTAATGTACCCTGCTGAGCTTCTTTCAAAGTTTAAATAAACTTATGATAGGGACCCATTCTTAAACAATCCACCAGGAAATTTGCATATGGACTTTCATGAGGGCCGCTAGACCTTTGAAAAAAGAATGTATGTCCCTGAAGAGGCACTACTTAAGGTCCTTCAGCTGGTACATGATTTAAAATCTGCTGGTCACCCTGGAATTAGGAAAATGCACCAATATCAAGAATAAAATACCGACCTCCTTGCTCGTACCTTTTGGTGGCCTTCTTATTGGAAAGATACAAAGGAATACGTTCTCTCATATGAAACTTTTGCCCGACATAAAGTACCACGCTCCCTCCCGGTAGGTCTGCTACAGCCTCTCCCTGTGCCATCGCGACCATGGGGACCCATTTCAATTGATTTTGTTATGGACCTACCCCCTTCCAGTGGATTTACAGCTGTCATGGTGGTGGTGGACCGTTTAACTAAGATGGTTTGTTTTGGGCCCATCACGAGCATTCCTACAGCTGAAGAAACTGCTCAAATATTATTATGAGAAATTTGCAGACTGCATGTGCTCCCAGATGAAATAATATCAAATCGAGGAGTCCAGTTCACATCGCGACTATAGAAAACATTCTGTTCTACTCTGGGAATTAAACTAACATATCAAATGTCTTTCATCCACAGTCAAATGGGCAGACTGAGAGAACTAATCAAACTTTAGAGCAATATCTTCGTTGTTTCATCTGCCATCTTCAGGGTGACTGGACTGAATATCTATCGTTAGCAGAATTTGCTTACAATAACGCCTGCCATATTTGAATGTCTCAAAGCCCATTTTTCACCAATTATGGATGTCATCCATCTTTTATCCCTGGGATTCCTGTAGAGCCATCTTTACCAACTGTAAACACAAGGGTGTCTGCTTTACAAAATAATCAGGAATTACTGAAGAAGACCTTACATGAAGTTCAAGAATCCAATAAAGAAATGGCAAATAGACACAGACGAACCATTCCTCCCTATTCATTAGGTGATAAGGTCTGGCTATCCACAGAACACTTACAACTTAAACTTCCTTCTCAGAAACTTGGTCTCAAGTTCATTGGACCCTTCAAAGTAATTGTATGAATTAATCCTGTGGCCAACAAACTTAAACTACCACCTTCTATGAAGTCCCATACTGTTTTTCATACGGCTCTTTTAAAGCCTTTCAGAAATAATCCTTTTTCTGGTCATACACATCCCCCACCAGACCCTGTCCAGGTGCAAGGGGAATAAGAATTAATTTTGGATAAAATTCTTGACTCCCGTATACAACATGGTAAACTACAATACCTGGATGTAGATGGAAAGGCTATGGACCACAGGAGGATTCTTGGGAGCCTGAGGAACATGTGCATGCCCCCAGACTAATAAGAGAATTTAACCAGAGATTTCCTCAAAAACCTGGCCCTAAGACATCCTGGGAGACGGGGAGTACTGTTAGGACCTGGGCTCAAACCTGGGACCTTTTCTGTGTCTGGCAATGATTCTTCTCGCTGAGCTATCTGGGATGCTGGACAGCTCCCTGCCTGATCTATTGGACATCCTGCCTGATACAATGGGAAACCCTGCCTTGTGTCTTGATTGCTGTTGAACCTTGAACTCCTTGCTCCTCCCATGAACTTCCTATATAAACCTTGCATCTGCACTTCCTGCTGCCAGATTATTGTGGTGTGTTCCTGCTTACTATCTATGCTACTTCTATTGCTGCTTGGAAACGACTTTAGTGCATGACCTCGACTACGAAACTCTCCTCCTGCATCAACCTTAGCTTGTGATGCCGACTAAGAAACTCTCCTCCTGCATCAACCTTAGCTTGTGATGCCGACTAAGAAACTCTCCTCCTGCATCGACCTTGGCTTGTGACCCCAAAACTGGTCCTTGGTCTAGCTATTCAGACGTTCCTATCTCCAGCAGACCAGAGGACTGAGCTTGTCTGACGTTGCCGGCCATTGGTCTCCACTCATTACAGGTATTCTCCTAACAGGAGACAGAAGACAGCGGACAGAGAGAGTATAACCGGAGAGGGCTACAAGACATCAATGGAGAGCAGAGAAGAACCAGCAGAGGGAGAAAACAGCACCAGAAGAGAAATCAGAGGGAGAAGATGCCAGAGCTGCCTTAATAAAATACTTTAAAAACCTGTGTAGTGTGTTTATTTTTGCCCCTTGTTAAAAAAAAACTACCACCACTAGCATTAAAATCAATATGACAACGTTGTCACACACATGCCACAGACATGCATCCATTTCAACATACACTATTTCACAAACCCGGTGTATAAATCTCTAGTTGCCCATACAGTCCGGCACCATATTATATGGTTTTCACAGTCATGGGGAAAGGAGGAATAACACTAAGTATGGGCAAGCAGCAAACGTTGTATAGCATGTGGATGGTACTAGCATCCGTCTCAACACACACTATTGCACAAGCTCAGTGTATAAATCTCTAATTGACTCTACAGTCTGGTGCCATATTATGTGCTTTTCACAGTCACAGGGAAAAGAGGATTAACACTAAGTATGGGCAAGTAGCAAGCATTGTATAGCATGTGGATGGTACTAGCTCGACCCCAGGCAGTAAGGAATATTGTGAAAGCTTTGTTCAATCAGGAATTAGGATCCCATATCTGGAGTACAAACACTGGTAAATATATATGTACCAGATACAGATATGAGTCCCATAAGAGTCACAATGAGTGGACAGTAGTGGGAGCTTCCCATCTCATCTCAATCATCAGCGAGTGTGCAGTCTGGTTAAAAACAGGTATATAGGGAAGAGAGGGGGGATACCCCAAATAGCATAGGTCAACAGCCTGGTCTGAATCTGAGTTCTTATATCACATAGTTTTTTCACATCTCACCACTATGCCAGTCCTTCGTGTGCAGTGATCCTCGGTACTGAGCAGTAAACAAGGCTCCAAATTGGAAATAAAAACCGGTTTCAAACAGCAGTGAGTGATGACAGACCAGATGGCCATGTATCCAGTGTGTAGTTGGTACTGTTTCCTTATTCCACTCAAACAAGAGCTCTGGGGGAGCTAGACGTCCATGGCAGTATATCTGTGGTTGGACATCACGGACATGATCCCGTCAAGTGGATGCGTTTAGTTTGAACAGGCAAACTTCTTCTGAGCTGGGGCTCAGAAGAAGTTTGCCTGTTCAAAGGAAACGCTTCATCTGGTCTGTCAGCACTCACTGCTATTTGAATTATTATTCCCAATTTGGAGCCTTGTTTTCTGCTCAGTACAGAGGATTACTGCACACGAAGGACCGGCGAAGTGGTGAGATGTGAAAAAACTATGTGATATAAGCACTCAGATTCAGACCAGGCTTTTGACCAATGCTATTTGGGGTATCCCCCCTCTCTTCCCTATATACATAGTTTTAACCATACTGCACACTCACTGAAGATTGAGATGAGACGGGAAGCTCCCATATATTTGGATGGAAGACACCCGGTCAATTAGTGGCCTGCTGCATCATACACCATTGTATATTGTCACTTGACTCTCTGGGGCAGGGATCCTCAAACTATGGCACTCCAGCTGTTCCGAAAATACACATCCCATGAGGCATTGTAAAGCTCTGACATTCACAGACATGACTAGGCATGATGGGAATTGTAGTTCCTGAACAACTGGAGGGCCATAGTTTGAGGACCCCTGCTCTGGGGAGTACCAGTGGCATATATATATATATGTCCCAGGGGCGTACTTACACCGGGTGGGGGTGGCACTAATCCCTCTCACCAAAACACACCCCTTAGTTTACCTCTCATAGACCCAATTTTACATTTTGCCTTATGCACCAGCAGTAGTGTCCATTTGTGGCATGCCTTGGTTCACGGGGATAGTCCAGCTATCTACACCCGGGAGCTGCGATGCTCACTGACACCCCTCCCTCTCCTCCTCTCCCTCTCGCCTTTCGGGAGAGGCTGGGGGATTGGGCGGACCGCACACTGTGCATCGGCACCATGCATCTCCCCAACACCCTGGCATCTAGCCATGACGTCAGGGTGGGAGTGTTTCCTCCAATCATGTGGGGCATTTGGCACCACTCGCAGACGGCAGCTGCCGCCCGTTTGGATGCGCCACTCCCCTACTACAAGGCTAGTGTGACGCTGGTTGGCTGCCTGCGCACACATGCATGGGTGCACACACACTTATACTCCCCACTGTTTCATTGTCTACCAGCATTTGTTTTTCACACGTGGCAGAGGTCTTATCATGGAGGCCCAGGTACTTGATCTATCGCGTTATTCACTGTTATGGAGGCGTTTTCCACCACTTTCTTTGCTTACTTGTCTATCTGGCTCCTTGGGTCCTTGCATGTGGTCTCTGTTACACTATAAACTCCAGGTTCTTTCACTCCATATATTCTATACACTCCTCCACACTACTCTCACATATGCTTCTTTTCCCACACACCTATTGGTAGGTGGTTTATATTCCATTTATTTTATTATCTAAGAGGATTTTTCTATTTATAAATTATAGATATGTTTGGACACAAATCTATTACCACCCTTCATGGCAGATCACCTTTCTGCTTGGGAAATTCTTATCTATGTGCATTCATTCTGTGTGCCTCGACTTGCCACCTCATCCTACCTACCCAGTGACCCCCCCGTGTCCATTTCTATGCAAGTCCGTGCAACTGCAATGCTTCGTAAGTTGTCTGGGATCGGTAGTCCCTTTCCCCTCATAATAATAATTATCATTATCTGATCCATTACTATGCTTTTTCTAGATATGCCAACAGCATCCGCTCCTGATGCGTGGTTCCTAAACCATGAAACGCGTCAAGCTTTATGGGATGCAATGATAATTTATGCTACAACAATTCCACGCTTTGGGACTCTTTGATACAACTTGTGATCCTGGCATATCATTTCACCATTTCCTACTATTTGGACTATTTCTAGGGATGCATTATTCTTATGTTGTTGCATATGGTTTTACGTTGTATAAACTTGCCATGTATGTACATATATCAATTTACTCTTTTTACGCGTATTTATTGACATGAGCTATGTTCAACCCAGATGAATAAATTGTTTATTACATGGTTTTACTCTTTTAGTGATTAGTCTAATCTAAAGTCCCCATGACCATTTCTCCTTTTGCTGCACATGGAGGACCGGCGAAGTGGTGAGATCTTAAAAAACTATGTGATATAAGAACTCAGATTCAGACCAGGCTGTTGACCTATGCTATTTGAGGTATCCCCCCCCTCTTCCCTATATACCTGGTTTTAACCAGACTGCACACTCACTGATGATGGAGATGAGATGGGAAACTCCCACTACTGTTCACTCATTGTGACTCTTATGGGACTCAGATCTGTATCTGGTACATATATATTTACCAGTGTTTGTACTCCGGATATGGGATTCTAATTCCCGATTGAACAAAGCTTTCACAATATTCCTTACTGCCTGGGGTCAAGCTAGTACCAGCCACATGCTATACAATGCTTGCTGCTTGCCCATACTTAGTGTTAATCCCCTTTTCCCCATGACTGTGAAAACCATATAACAGGGCGCCGGACTGTAGGGGCAACTAGAGATTTATACACTGGGCTGGTGCAATAGGGTGTGTTGAGAAAGATGCTAATACCATCCACATGCTATACAGTGCCTGCAGCTTGCCCATACTTAAGGCCCGTACACACGGTACAACTGTTGTACAACAACGGTGGTACAACAGCTTGTTGTACGATAATCTGACCGTTAGTACACGCAATTACAACAGCTGACATTCAACAGTTGTACAACAGAAGTTGGCTGAACAAACTAGAAAACTTTTGTTGGCCAACAAGCCTTTGTACAACTGTTGACTCGTGTGTACAGAAGTTGGCCCAACAAAGTTGTAAGTGCTAAACACGCATTCTCTGAGTGCTCAGTCGTGTAAGCCTGTGTTTCTAATTCACAAATCACATTCACCTGAACTTCCTCGTTATACGCTCGTAACACGTCACTGCGTTCGGCTTTGTTGGCCGATTACTTGACTCATGTCAGTACGCTAGACACAACATAATATAAAGAATTGCGCAAGAAAGAAATTCAAGATAATAAAATCTTTGGGAGTATACACATAAAATTGAATACAAATGTATTGGCATAAGCTTGTTGGATCAAAGTCCAAATACACTGTCCATACAAACTTGTCAAAATTGATGTTAAACGAAACTTCCTCCACCAGGTGAAAAGAAGAGTAGATAGATGAAGTGCCACCAATCTTATTAATCAGGTACTCTTACCAGAACACCTTTGTTTGCCTATCTCTAGGCAAACAGACAGCACATGCAGAATAGCCTCTGCGAGCTTTAAGGATCCAATTCCTCTCCGGCTATCAGTCAGGCGTACTGTGCGGGCGTAGTATACTGGCCTCCAGCCTATACCAGGTATTGTCTCCAAATTCCCCGGGTTGTTAATTCGGTACCACATAGGAAAGGAAGAGGACCCCAGATAGTGTAATACAGTTTTTAATTAAGATATAACGGATAAAAGCCAAATGGCTACTTACAGAATCCAAGTAAAACAATGCGCATAGAAAATCAAACAGAGCCGGCTAGTCCACGTTGCGCCCGTGCTTCCGGGTCACGTGGGGCGACGGTGTCACTGCGTCAGACCGCCCAACATGTTTCGTCACAGATGACATTGTCAAAGGGCACGGGCGACGCTATGACACGTCGCGTTTAAAAACTCTACCAGGTAAACCAAGCCTCGCTTTCACTCGCTCATTGGAAGCCTCTCAATGGGCCGTGAACCACCTCAACCAAGCCTCGCTCTCATCACCCAGTCATCATAGCAGATGGAGAAACAAAAGCCAAGCCTCCATTTGAAATCAGAAATAAACCGGAAGAGAGACGGGCTATATTTACAATATGAGCTTCTAATCGAATGGCATTATATTACCCTTGGTTTATAATAAATAGTTTTTTAGAAAAATTAAATAATGATATAATAGAACCAAGTTTAATAGTATATAGTGACTGGAGCGATTGAAGCGGTTCTAGGTCCACATAAATATACATATACAAAAATCAATATTTCTAACACGGTTAAAAGAAAATGATATCTTCACATGGGAAACCTCAAAATCACACTAGAACCTAGTTCCCCATATAGAATCTATTAAGTGAACTTTAATTCCACATATATAGATTAGACATATGAACATATTATTAAATTTTTTTCTTTTTTTTAAAAGCCCACAAGATATGGATTCAAATCGACAAGATTAAAAGAAAAACACAATATAATCGTATCAGGAATTATTAATAAATGCATTGATCTCTATGTCAACGTTCAGACCACAAGGTCTGAGACTGTTGACACTATAGATCCATAGCATTTCTAGTTTGGAGATCTCTCTTACTTTAGATCCCCCCTCCAATGTAGCTTTAATTTGTCTATAGCCAGAAATTGGGTTCCCATAGGGTTCCTATTATGTTTTTCACGGTAATGTCGTGACAATGGGTGCTCCCTAAAGCCCCTTCTGATGTTGCCCAGATGTTCACTCAGGCGTACGGACAGAGGCCTTATAGTCCTGCCTACATAGTGTAGCCCGCAGGGACATGTTATAAGGTAAACTACGTTCTTTGTAGAACAGGTTATAAAAGATTTAATCTCAAAGGATTTGGAATTACTATTGGACGAAAATAGAGTGTTTTTTCTACTTTTTATAGCATTTATAGAACAGACTGAGCATCTGTTACATTTGTAGAAACCTACCAACTTTTGAAAGAACATTGGTTTGTGACTTGGTGGGTCACATACATTAATAGCTATTCTACTTCTGAGATTAGGAACCCCCCTATAAATCACTTGGGGATGTTCAGGTAGAACTGGGCCCAATATGTGGTCATTTTTGATCACATGCCAATGTTTTTTAATGAGTTTCTTAACTTGATAATGTTGTTGTGAGTACTTGGTAATAAAAGAGGTACCCAAATATTTTTTGGAGTTCATATTCTGTCCCTCTTCTCCTAGTCTTTCCCTTTCTGCCAATAGGGTTTCTCTATCCATATTCCTCACCTGTGTGATAGTTTCAGATAGCTCTTTATGTTGGTATCCCTTCTGAAGGAACCTCTCAGTAAGTATAGAGGCCTGTGAGAAGACCATATCTCCTGTTAAAAAGGAAGTTTTATCTCCGCACCGATACCCCCGTTTTAAACGGGGATCGGAGCGCTTAGATAAATACCGGTTCACCCTCCTCCTACAGCAGATACGGTTATCCTCTGGCCTTAATTGGGATACCCGTTCCATATATCTGCTGCAGGAGGAGGATACCCTACCGTGTGCTCTCAGTAATCTGTGGATATACCGGAGTAATTTGTAGTTACTATCCCCATAATTTAAGTTAATACTTCGGTCGGTCCTTTGATATGTAAAAGATCTGGAGTGATAGTCACAACTCTTACCTTAATAACATTGTAGGTGAAAAAAATTCGGGTGCCTAGCATTAAGAAAGTAGAGTTTTCTATCTACAGTAGTGGCCGGTACCGAGTTAAGTCAAGGGTTTTCGGTTATATATGCAGAATCTTCCTTGACATCATCTAACCTACAAAAACTGAGTGTCCGGAGATATGAATGACTCTCCAAGGAAGTCTTCCCTATGGTTGTATTTCTCGATAGACTTTGATAGTGTGTCCACTCCTTATACCTATCTCTTTGGGATAACCGTCTTTCCCTTTCTGATCCTCTTCTCCCTGTCTTATACTTGAGGTTTTTTATAAACCCATGGAGAAAATAATGGTTCATGAGTGTTGTTGTAATAGTTCAATTCTTTGAGTAATTTTTTGTAACCGTACACTAGTTTTTACTGGTGTATAACCCGGGTCAAGATGGACTTGTAGGGGTTCACTAAATATCCCCCCAAGGATTAGAGTCTTCATCTTATCGATAATTACATACACTGGGTGGTTCAGTGTTTGGTTACAAGAAAGTTTTCAACCATCCAAAGATGTTTACATTGTCTACGAGTCAGACAAGATATTTA
>BLSH010286103.1:1610114-1624517 GCA_018402905.1 Glandirana rugosa | reverse complement strand
CCTAACGTAACGACCTAGGTCCGTCGCGATGAGTGGAACAGGGGACCTAGGTCACTACAGGGGGCGGCACAGTCGCCCGACACAGGCGGCGGTCTACAGAGACACACGGCCCGAGGCAAGGGACGCTCGCAGCGCAGCGGGCCCCTGCCTCTGGCCGCCCTTTAAGTTTTTCACTTTCTGTGTGTCGTGTATGTCATGTGATATTAAAATATCTAATGTAATGACATACTTTTGTAAAGTGTAGGGGAAACATGGATCACCAAACGGGTCACGGGACGTACGTGAAAATATAATATATACAGTAAGAAAGACGGACCTTGACGCAAAGGGACACTTTTTGGTTGCTATGGACGTTCTCAAGTTTCCAGGCAGAAAGAATGACATATATAATATAAAAGTGCATGCAGGGCACTGGGCAAACCACTAGGTACAAAGGGGATGTGAAATGTTTTCATACAGTAATGTAATCTATAAAATTATAGTGTACTGTATGTGCTGTGTGTCTTTCACTTTTTGAATTTCCCGCCGGTCTCCGTCCCCGGGCGACGCGACGCTCGCAGGGAACGGAGCCCGGCACACAGAGACATCTGGCGGCGGACACAGCCCGCTGACACGGCGGGGGACATCACTGGATCCAGGGGACAAGGTGAGTAGCGCTGCCTGGATCCAGCAATGCAATCCCGAGTGTGGCTCGGGGTTACCGTTCTTGGTACTGAAAATCCACCCCGTGCCACACTCGGGATTACCGCCAGGGAGGTTAAAGTGATACTAAAAGTTTGTTTTTTTCCCTCAAAATAACAAACATGTTATACTTACCTCCTCTGTGCAAGGGTTTTGTACAGAGTGGCCCCGATCCTTCGCTCCTGGCTCCTCCTCTTCTCGAGTGACCTGTCAGGGAAGAGCTCTTCCTGGGGGTCACTTGTGCGGGCACACTCCCTTGTCCTGGTGCTGTGTCCATTGACACAGACAACAGGACTCGGCCCCACCCCCCGGTTCCTGTGTCACTGGACTTGATTGACAGCAGCAGGAGCCAATGGCTCCCCTGCTATCAATCTAGCCAATGAGGACCCGAGACACCGGCTGGAGCTGCTAGGCTTGTCCCTGGCGCGGGAAGGATCGGGCTCAGGTAAGTAAACTGGGGGTCTGGGGGGCAGCTGCAACAAGAAAGCTTTTTCACCTTAATGCATAGAATGCATTAAGGGGAAAAACCAGGGGGGTTTACATGCCCTTTAACTTCAAGATGCACTTTCTGTGTGCTCTGTATATATTGCATGTTACCTCAGCTACAGTACATACAATATACAGCAGGGCTGGCCCGTCCATTAAAGGCCCCCTCTCTCCTCGCCACCCCCTCTGTGCTAATGGATAGATTCTTGCATAGCATGAATCTATCAATGGCTGTCATCGCCACACCCTATTCATGCGGCTGGCCCCTTCAGGACACTGGCCGCATAAATTACAGCAACATCAGTGTATTTTGAAGCACCTGATTTGAGCCATGGGCTCTAGCAGGCTTCAAAATAGAGTGGCTTGTGGTGCAGAGCATGGTGCCGCGAGCCCACTGACATGTGTTACAAAAGCAAATGAATATTTGCTTTTCTAACACTGTATCGCCTCTCAGCCAATCGGGAAGCACAGGTATGTTACGGTTTCCCGATTGGCTCAATGGTCAGGCGATCCTATTGGACGCCTTTCTCAGAGGAGTAGGGGGTTTAGCTCCCGCTCGCCAGACACCGCTCACTGCCCGTCGGGTCCGCTTCCTAGATGGGGTAAGTGTGGGACTTTGATGTCCCAACTACCCTGGGGGATCATCTATCAGTGCCGTTAGCCTCTTGGCGGGGGTGGGGGCTGCATACTCTATCTGGTGATGCTATATACTCCTATCTGTGATGCTGTATACCCCTATCTGGTGATGCTGTATACCCCTATCTGGTGATGCTGTATACCCCTATCTGCTGGTGCTGTATACCCCATCTGGTTATGATGTATACTCCTATCTGGTGATGCTGTATACTCCTGTCTGCTCATGCTGTATACCCCATCTGGTTATCCTGTATACTCCTATCTGGTGGATGCTGTATATACCACTATCTGGTGATGCTGTATACTCCTATCTGCTGGTGCTGTGTACTCTATTTGGTTATGCTGTATACCCCTATCTGGTGATGTTGTATACCCCTACCTGGTGATGCTGTATACTCCTGACACAATGTGTGGAATCTATAAGGAGTGGAGCTTATAAGAAGTGTGAGGGGTCAAAAAGGAAGGGCGAGGTCTGGCGCCCCCCCATCCTAACACCAGCCGCCACTGGTATACAGCATTGAGTTTCGGCAGCAGGACGGGTACTACCTGTCCCACTCCCGAAACAAAATCGAGTCGGGCTGAGTGCTGCTCAGGCATTCAGAAGGAGCTTTGTGTTCTATGAATGAATAAAAAGCTTTTTCTGAATGGCCATAGAATATTTCTGAGTAGTGGCCATAGAATACAAAGCTCCCTGTGAATGGTTTAATAGTGCTCACCCTGACTGAATTTTGTTTTGGGAGCGGGACAGGAAGTGCTAAAACACAATGCTGTATACTGTGTGTAGCTGAGGCTCACAGTTTATATAGTGCACACATCTAGCAATAAAGGTAATAGTTCATTTGGACCAGCTATTTAACCTTTAGTAAAATCTGGAGGTCAGCTCAGCTTTAACTTTTCAGATATGTGGATGCAGTGCAATATTTCAAACACCTCAACAGTAGTGTAACAATGAAAGGAATTTACTTTGCTTGATTTAAAGATGCATTGCAGATGATAGAATAGATACATTCAGCATTAGTCTAGTCCAGGTGAGCCTTGTTCTGGAAGCAACAGTCCTCTTTTACAGGTGCTTTCACAAAGCCCTGGGTGAACTTAAAGCAGAGTTCCACCCAAAAGTGGAACTTCCGCTTTAAGTATAGGTGACCCACTCACATGCGACAATTGGCATGTCATTTTTTTTTGGCGGGGGGACCCTGTTTTGACAGGGTCACAGGTCCAATTTCTCTCCCAGTGCTGCGGAACCGGAAGGAAGTTCTCCTGTACCCTCTCCCTCCCGGCGATCTTCTGGGAAACATCACAGGTCCCAGAAGATACACCGACCATTCATAGCATGCAGCGCGGCTCGTGCATGTGCAGTGCGTGCCCGGCTTTGAAGCCAAAGCCAGGCGCCCACATTTTTGATGCCAGTGCCGCATGGAGGAGGGGAAGAGAGGTGAGGCAGTGGGCGGCCGCATTGCTGGAGCGTGGGACAGGTGAGTGTCTGATTATTAAAAGTCAGCAGCTACAGTTTTTGTAACTGCTGACTTTTAAAAGGGTGGAACTCCGCTTTCAGTAGCCTTTGTTTACCACCCATACCTTTCATATTGCTTGGCCTCCTTGTCTTGGAAACTGGTTAAAAGGAGTTTCACAGAAAAATGAATTAAACAAAAACAAAAAACAAGGAATGTGAGCATATGGTAAGGTCAGAGAATACATATAGCAGAAACAAGCAAACTAATATATATATATATATATATATATATATATATATATATATCAATCATTATATGATTAATTAACATAAAAATGAATACTATGTTTCTTATAAATCAAAAACTATTACAAACCTATCTACCTGCTTATCTATCCATTGCAAACCTATCTGTTGTAGCTCCACAGATCCATTTTTCAATTTCATCGTATTCTCCTGTAAGGGGGCTCAATGAATTTGGATGGTTAATTCATTCCTATACAAAAGATGAAGTACCTGGGTGTGGTTTTTGGCATCACAGCAGTAAATGTATTCCTGCCCTCTCTGAAGATATCCAGTTGTGCTGTATGAACCCAAATGGTGATGCATTCTCCCTTTCTGTGTATTAGAGATGGTCTTAGTTTCCTAGCATGCGTTGATCTATTTTCCCGGTTGTCCCATGAGAAAGTATTCTTTTTCCAACAATGAGACTGCAACACTCAACAGCAAGTTATTGATCTTCCTTTCTAAATCGGGAATGGTCTGAAATGTTGATCAGTAATGGCCAACCTTTCTTTGTAGAAGCCTTTTCATTTATGGCACCCAGACTAAACTTAGACCAATTCCCTTCAAGATCCACTTACCTGCTGTTCCAAATCTCCTTGAACTGAGGGAAACTCTTGAACCCCTTTTGATTTTTAACCACCTCCTCCACCAGAAACAAGTAAAAAAAAAAGTCAAGCCATGGACATCATGATAGTGGTGTTTTATAGTGCACAATAGGAGATCCAAGGCCATTCGGTCATCAAATTGCAGTGGGGATCTTCCAGTGGGTGGAGGAACATGCTGTCTTTGGCCAAAGGTATCAGTGGAGACAATATGTATGGCTGCCAGGTGGAACATTACAAGCTGGATTTCATGGCTAGCACCATGTGTCTAGGTTCATCTGTGCTGTTTGTAACTCTGTCCATCCATTAGCAATTAGTTATTTGTATCTCATCTTGTATCATGATTGTGATCAATTCCCATTCATTGGATATTTCTAACTAAAAAGTATGCTAGTATAATGAATGTGTATGGAGGGGCAGAATGTCCCCTCCGTGCACATATGGGACAAGGGTAGACAAGTTTATTGTAATAAAGCATGGTTGTTTTAAATTAAAAAAAAAAAAAAAATGTTTCGATTGTACTTACCTATGATTGGTGGGCAAAACAGTTAACGGTCTTGGCACGAGTCTTGACCTATAAAAGAAAAAATAAGACGTCAGTACTGAAGCAGACGGCGGGGAATTTGAAGAAGAAGCACGTCCCGCCCTCCCTCCCTTGTCGTGGCCTAATTTATGTGGTTTAAGTCCATTTCTGAGAAAGGGGATTGTTGAGTGGTATTAAGACTTGAGCTGGTAATAGCTGAGTCTAAATTGTTGTTTTGTTAAATATGTTTTTTTAACAGTTAATGGAATATTTATATTATCGGTATATTAAACCTATAATAAAAGGCCGCGGCCATTTTAATCCACAAAATATCTGGTGTCCATTGTATACTTTCAAGTTATAGCTTATTAAGTAATAAAATAATATATGTTCTTGTCCCATGACATGACGAAGGCACACAGAAAACTAAAATTGTATAAATGTGATCCTAGCAGCACATTTGGCCCACTTCAGTTACAGCCCCTCTTTAACTCCTTAGGATTTCACTTTACTAGTACCTTGTGTTAAGTGACACTGTCTTTTAAAAAATAAATATACAAAATATATTTTCTATTTTATAGTCTCTGTGTGTTTATTTATAGGTATTGTATAATCATAATGATTGTATAATTCTACACTATATAGATATGCTCTGCAAATATTGTTGGTTGCCATGGTAACCATTTTCTACTTGAAGGCAGCTACTATAGAGATAATTCTTCTACTCCCACTGTTTAAATAAGAGCATTTTATAGGTATTTATAAGTTATACATCAGGTAGTAAATACGTGTATGATATTTTAAGCAGAGTATATGACTGTTGTGGGAGATAGGCAGCTAAAGTATTTGAATAACTAAGGTGAATCTTTTTTTGGTGAACAGTTTCAACTCCTTTAGTAAATCGGAATTCTTCACTACTTTAAGTCGCTGGCCTACACAAGTATAACAACAATTAATCCAAATTGTTGTGACTGTCATTTAATGCATGCTGGTTTTGTGCCCCAGAAATACTGAAAACAAACTGGCAGCATTTCCAAAGGGAGGCAAAGACAATCAACATATTTTTGTATGATAGGTGTATGTTAACAACTACTTAACTCTGAAACAAAAGGTTGCAGAGGACCAGCAATGATTTTTAGCTTCCCCATTAACCACTTCAGCCCTAGGAGGATTTACCCCCTTAATGACCAGAGCATTTTTTACAATTTGGCACTGTGCTGCTTTAACTAGTAATTGCGCAGTCATGCAATACTGTACCCAAACGAAATGTGCGTCCTTTTTTTCCCACAAATAGAGCTTTCTTTTGGCGGTGTTTGATTTTTGATTTTTTAGGATATAAATGGAAAAAGTCAGAAAATTAAAAAAAAAATGATATTTTCAAAATGTTGTTATTAAAAAAGTACAATAAACTCAATTTTAGTCATACGTTTTTGCCAAAATGCATTGAGCCTCATGTTTTGGGCAAAAAAAAAAAAGTCAATAAACATATTTATTGGTTTGCGCAAAAGTAATAGCCTTTATAAACGAGTACATTTTCTGGAATTTACGTAGCTTTTATTTTATGACTGTCTATCTTATTTCCTGAGGTGCTATAATGGAAGGGCAGTACAACCCCCCCCCCCAAAGGACCCCATTTTGGAAAGTAGACACCCCAAGGAATTTGCTGAGAGGCATGTTTTGCCCATTGAATATTTTATCTTTTGTGATTGTAACAAAAAAATTACACAAAGTTGTCATTGAAATGATATATTGCTCACACATGCCATGGGTACATGTGAATTTACACCCCAAAATAAATTCTGCTGCTTCTCCTGAGTGTGGAGATAACCCATGTGTGAGACTTTTTGGCAGTCTAGCTGCGCACAGGACCCCGAAAACCAATCACCGCCTTAAGGATTTCTAAGGACGAAAATTCGAAAATTGTTGATTTCACTACTCACTACCTATCATAGTTTCGGAGGTCATGAAATGTCCAGATAGCAAAAAACTCATTCCCCACCCAATGACCCCATTTTGGAAAGTAGACACCCCAACCTATTTGCTGAGAGGCATGTGGAATCCATGGAATATTTTATATTGTGCCACAAGTTTCAGGGAAATTACAACTTTTTTTTGTTTTTTTTTTCACAAAGTTGTCACTAAATGATATATTGCTCAAACATGCCATGGGTATATGTGAAATGACACCCCAAAATACATTCAGCTGCTGCTCCTGAATACGAGGATACCCCATATGTGAGACTTTTTGGCAGTCTAGCCGCGTACAGGACCCTGAAAACCAGGCACTGCCTTCAGGCTTTCTAAGGGCGTAAATTTTTTATTTCACTCGTCACTACCTATCACAGTTTCGGAGGCCATGAGATGCCAAGATACCATAAAACCACAAAAAGTAGACACTCCAAGCTATTTGCTGAGAGGCACATTGAGTATTTTGCAGATCTCGCTTTTTGTCATAAAGTTTTGAAATTTGAAAAAAAAATACATTTTTCTTTTCTTTCTTGATTTTCCAAAACAAGTGCGAGTTGCAAAATACTCACCATGCACCTTAGCAAATACCTTGGGGTGTCTACTTTCCAAAATGGGGTAATTTGGGGTGGTTGTGCTACCTTGACATTTCAGGGCCTCAAAAACCGCGATAGGTAGTAGTGAGGAGTAAAATCACCATTTGACGCCCTTAGAAAGCCTTAAGACGGTGCTTGGTTTTTCAGGTTCTGTACGCAGCTAGGCTCCCAAAAAGTCTAACACATGTGGTATTCTCATACTCAGGAGAAGCAGCAGAATATATTTTGGGTTATAATTTCACATATACCCATGGCATGTGTGAGCAATATATCATTTAGTGACAACTTTGTGTAAAAAAAAAAAGTAAATTTTCCTGAAACTTGTGACAAAATATAAAATATTCCATGGATTCATCAAGCCTCTCAACAAATAGCTTGGGGTGTCTACTTTCCAAAATTGGGTCATTGGGGGGGGGGGGGGGTTGTGCTAGGGTGTCATTTCAGGGCCTCCAAAACTGTGAAAGGTAGTGAGGAAATTAAATCACCATTTTAAGTCCTTAGAAATCCTGAAGGCGGTGATTGGTTTTTGGGGTCCTGAACATGGCCAGGCTCCCAGAAAGTCTCACACATGTGGTATCCCCATACTCAGGAGAAGCAGCAGAGTGTATTTTGAGGTGTAATTCCACATATACCCATGGCATATGTGAGCAATATATCATTTCAGTGACAACTTTGTGTATTTTTTTTTTTCATTTTTCAATCACTTAAAAAATTCACTTAAAAAAAATATATATATATATTCCATGGATTCAACATGCCTCTCAGAAAATAGCTTGGGGTGTCTACTTTCCAAAATGGTGTCATGGGGGGGGTTTGAACTGTCATGGCATTTTATGCCTAACATCGACACTCTTCTAACCACTTGAACCACCAAGTCTTTTCTGACACTGTGGGGTTGATTTACTAAAGGCAAATAGACCCATGCACTTTGCAAAGTGCAGTTGCACTCTCCAAGTGCAGGTGCTCCAGAGCTTAGTAAATGAGGTAAAGCTTCACCTTACAAAGAATACCCAATCACATGCCAGGCAAATAGAAAAAAAACTGCATTTTTGCTTGCACATGATTGGATAATGGAAGTCAGCAGAGATTTTGCTCATTTACTAGGCTCTGGAGAACTGCTCTTGCAGAGAGCAACTGCACTTTGCAAAGTGCACAATCTATTTTTCTTTAGTAAATCAACTCCTTTGTGTAACAAACAGGCATAAGGCACTGAATGTAATACAGAAATACGAGGCAATACATAATAGGGATTAAAGAGGTGGTGCATATAATCAGGGCTTTTTTTTCTGCTGGAACGCCCTTCCGGCACCTATGGCAGCCCTCTCTGCTCCACTCCGACCTGTCATGTAAGTTAATACAATGTGAGTAGAGGCAAGGATAGAAGCTGCCTCCTGAATCAACACAGGCAGCTGTACGTTGTTGTGTTGGGACCTGAAAACTTGCGAGATTTTGGGTCCCAGCACGGCAATGTACAGCTGCCTGTGTTGATTCAGACCGTTATGAGGCAATAAATGTAATCAAGAGGTATGAGGTACCATGTCACAGAGATACAGAGAGGTATGAGTATGACACACCATATATAATAGTCAGATATGAGTCGACCCGGGACCTGTAACAGACAGACATGAGACATTGTAAAAAAATAAAGTAGTCCAGCTCACTTCAATAAAAACAAAATAAAAATAACTGTATCCAGTAAAAAAAAGTGTATCCACTGTGTCTGCTTCAGTTGATCAAAAGCAGCAATGTAATGTATTGGCATTGGTACATATCACATCTGTTCTTTCTCATAAATGATTTTGGTAGTAAAAGCACAGGGATGGTTAAATGTATTCAATTACGATTTAGTGTGCTGCACTATAAAAAAAAATTCATATGGGTACTAAATGACACTTTTGTTCAACTACACTTATTAACATTTTTATGTTATAGTGTAGTGCAAATCCTAATTTTATTATCAGATATGAGACCTTGCATTTCATAGAAAGGTATGAATTGTCGTGTCTAAAATAGTGCATATTTATTAAAGCGGTTGTAAACCCCCCTGAATTTTATTTTTTTTTAAACCTGCAAAACAAAGGCATAATGAGCTAGTATGCATCGCATACTAGCTCATTATGAAATACTTACCTTAGAACAAAGCTGTTGCAGCACACACCGCTGTGACCGGAAACATGCTTGTTCCGGGTTTGGCGGCTCCTGCCAATCACAGCGCGGGCTCCAGTGCTGTCGTTGGACAGAGCCGCGCTGACGTCACTCCTGAACATGCACGCGGGAGCCACCAGTAACGGCCCACTTAGTGAAGAAACGGCACAGTTGGGCTGTTTCTTTATTGCACATGTGCTGATGACATAGGAACATGCGAATACAGTGAATATCTCCTAAACAGTTCAAGTTTAGGAGGTATTCACGGAACCTACAGGTAAGCCTTATTATAGGTTACCTGTAGGTTAAAGTGGTTATACAGAGTTTACAACCACTTTAAAGTAATTGTAAAAGGTAAAAATATATTTTTTTAATTTAACAAACATGTTATACTTACCTGCTGCCAGTGCTCCTGACTCTTTCCCCCCGCTGAGTGCCCCCATAGCAAGCTGTTTGGTATGGGGACACTCATATGGTCCCTCTCCCAAACTGTGCGCAGTGTCGGAATGTAGAACAAGCTTTGTGTTGCTCCTGGTGAACTATCAAAGCCTCTTTGCTGCGAGTATAGCTTGAGGGTGCTGCACAGCTTGTCTAAAAAGACCATGGAAGAACAAAAAGTCATGAATATGCTGCATCCCTCAATATCTTTATTGCAGTATCAAAATCACATCACAGACATAGCAGGAACAATATATTGACGTTCTTTTTCACACAAATAGAGTTTTCATTTGGTGGTATTTGATCACCTCTGTGGTGTTATGTGCTATAAACAAAAAAGAGCGACAATTTTGAAAAAAAAAACAATATTTTTTACTTTTTTTCTCTAATAAATATCCAAAAAAAAAAGTAAAAAAAAAATGAATTTCTTCCTCAGTTTAGGCCAATATGTATTTTTATACATATTTTTGATAAAAAAAATCTCAATGGGTATATTGATTGGTTTGCGCAAATGTTATAGTGTCTACAAACTATGGGAATAGATTTGTGGCATTTTTATTATTTTTGGACAGATCAGACACTTTTGAAACTTTTTTGGGACCAGTGACATTTATACAGCCAGAGCTAAAAATAGCCACTGATTACTGTATAGATAGACTGAACTTTTCCAAAACTGAACTGAATATTTCTTCCTCCATGTGCCTTTTTCCCTGACTTTTCTATCAAGAGCAATGGCACAACCATCAACCCATCCCCACATGTCAGGGTGCTTGGTGTTATCCTGGACTCTGAACTCTCCTTTTGGCCCCACATCCAATCACTTTCCAAGGCTTGCCGCTTCAACCTCTGCAACATCTCTAAAATACATCCCTTCCTAACTAATGAAACCACAAAGCTCCTGATTCACTCCCTGGTCATCTCTCGCCTCGACTACTGCAACTCCCTCCTCACTGGCCTACCTTTAAATAGACTATCCCCCCTTCAGTCCATCATAAATGCCGCTGCCAGGCTCATCCACCTTACAAACCGTTCAGCGTCTGCCACCCCTCTCTGCCAATCCCTCCATTGGCTACCACTCGCCCAACTAATTAAATTCAAAATACTAGCAATAAGTTACAAAGCCATCCACAACTCTGCCCCCAGCTACATCACTAGCCTAGTCTCAAAATAACAACCTAATCGTCCTCTTCGTTCCTCCCAAGAACTCCTGCTCTCCAGCTCCCTCATCACTTCCTCCTATATTCACTTCCAGGACTTCTCCCAAGCCTCTCCCATCCTCTGGAATTCCCTACCCCAATCTGTCAGACTGTCCCCAAATCTATCCACTTTCAGGTGATCCCTGAAAACTTTTCTCTTCAGAGAAGCCTATCCTGTCTCCACCTAACAACTGCACTTTTATTTTCAGCTCACCCCCACAGTTATTGCCCTTTCGTATCACTTGACCCTCCCTTCTAGAGTGTAAGCTCTAATAAGCAGGGCCCTCTGATTCCTCCTGTATTGAATTGTATTGTAACCCTAATATTGTAAAGTGCTGTGCAAACTGTCGGCGCTATATAAATCCTGTATAATAATATAATAATAATAATGGATGTCACTAACAAAGAAGGGGTTAACACTAGGGCGATCAAAGGGTTAAATGTGTTCCCTTTGTGGTGTTTCTAACTGTATGGGGGCTGGGCTGACTGGAGGAGGAGAGAGATCATTGTTCCCTATCACTAGGAACAAACAATCTCTCTCAACATCCCTGTCAGAACAGGGATCTGCTTTGTTTACACTCGCAGATCCCCGTTCTGCCTGTCTCGGGAGCGATTACGGGTGGCCGGTGAAATTGAGTCTGCCCCACCCGCTGCTTGGCTCCCCCACTAGCCAGTGAGCGCCTGCGCCCACACCACATGTTCCTACAAGCGACGTACCATGATGGCGATTCGTGGGAATGAGCCGACCTGCCATCGTAAAATGACGGCGGCTGAGTAAAGGTTTTTGCAGGCTTTAGAGAAGAAAATAGCACTGTGTGAGCACTGCATGTAGCAGTGGGTATGTAGGGCTGAAATGTGAGGTACTGTATGTAATGGAGAGAAATGAGTCACTGAATAGAGAGGTATAAGGTACTGCAAGCAATAGACAGGTATGAAAACTTGCAAGGAACAGAGAGGTATGAGGGACTGTCAGTTGAAGAAATCCCAGGACTCTCACCACATCCAAAGGCCCTCTCATTCTTTTTCTCTGTGGCTGGGCCAGGTGCTAAATCTCAGAAGCCAGCTTTGGCTCCATGTACACTCAACAATGAGACACACTCCAATAACATTACCAGAATCCAACGGGATAAAAGATGGACAGAACACACTGCATCCTTCCACCTAAAGTAAGCCCGTCTAATGTGTTTCACCAAACTAGTGTTTAACCACTTCAGCTCCGGAAGGTTTTACCCCCTTCCTGAACAGGCCATTTTTTGCAATATGACACTGTTTTATTTTAACTAACAATTGCGCAGTCGTGCAACTCTGTACCCAAATAAAATTGATGTTCTTTTTTTCCCATAAAAAGAGCTTTCTTTTGATGGTATTTGATCGCCATTTTTTTCACTATAAACCGTCAATTTTGAAAAAAAAAAACAATATGTTTTACTTTCTGCTATAAAACATATCCAATAAAAAATGTAAAAAATCAAATGTCTTCATCAGTTTAGGCCAATATATATTCTTCTACATATTTTTGGTAAAAAAAAACACCAAAAAGTGTATATTGATTGTCTTGCGCAAAAGTTATAGCGTCTACAAACTATGGGATAGATTTATGGACTTTTTATATTTTTAATTGTTTTTTACAAGTAATGGTGGCGATCAGCGATTTTTAGCGGGACAGTGACACCAATACAGTGATCGGTGCTAAAAAAAAATGCACTGTCACTGTATAAATGACATTGGCAGGGAAGGGGTTAACATCAGGGGCAATGAAAGGGTTAACTGTGAATAGGGAAATGCAAAATGAGAGATGGTAAGCTGTACGCCCCAAGGATTTTAGGTTGAGGATGCTCCCCCCTAGGGACTTTCAGGCAGCATCCAAATTAGTCAAAAGTTTATTTCTTTTGTTAAAAACTTTTATTTGTATCAAAAAGTGTGGAATATATTGACATGGTTAAAAACAAGAGCTCTGGTCACATTATGAGATACGTGTTCTCCATTATACATCACAATAAAAACATTATTCAACAAAATCATGATTGATATATTATACAATACAATAATCAGCCATTTAGTTGTATGCAGGATATATATGTGTGGTGGTCCTTAAGTGGTTAATAGTGGAGATAGGGGTAATCAACGGGGTGGATGTTTTATACAGCAATTGGTCAACTCTGTGTAGCATATTTCCTTTTTTTGCTAATAAAAAGAGTCTGTGGGATACTTTCAGGTAGATCAACTTCTGTAAAACCTCCCTGCCCATACATGTATCCAAATTTGTCTGGTCCACGCTGAACCGGTCAAATTTCGATACATATATGTGTAACCATGTACTCCCTTGAGAGTGGCTGGTAGTAGTGGTTCACCTTATAGCTGCTCTCAATCACACCATATTTCACACATCCATAGACACTGACCAGGCCGGCTCTTATTTTTTTGTTGTTTTATTTAGGGGAAATAATTGGATGAGGATAAGGGATGGCCATGGGATGCCCAAAGAATTATATTACATGAAGTCCATATATACTCCTGTATATGTATACTTCCCTGCAGACCGTCCCTCTGCAGACTGTTACTCCTCATCAGGGGAGGGCTGGCAACCTTAGGCCTGGGGGGCAAGTCCAGTCAAGTGGCCCATTGAACCACCGAACCACAGGCCAGCTCCCAGCAGGACCCACGGGTCCACGGGCCGGCTCCCAGCAGGACCCAAAGGCCATGGCCAGCTCCCAGCCGGACCCAGAGGCCATGGCCAGTACAGGACTTGACAGCCAGACAGTCTTGAGGGCTATTTCCTAGTTTGAGGTTACTGAGTGGGCAGGGTAAATTGGGTGTATTGGGGGAGTGTGATGTAGGGGTCAGCTGGGGGTGTCAGGGTCTCTTACCTCAGCGATGCCATTGGCAGCTCAGCAGGTGCTTGCACGGCCTCCTGGGAGGGCGATGACAAGTTCAAGTTGCAGCCAGCATCCAGACCGGGCCAGTCACGCCTTGCCTCTGCCTGCCTCCAGTCCAAAGACTCCGGTATCGTAGTGGAAAAGTAAGCTGCTCTCAGTCACTTAGTTGTTCTCTCTATGACTGTCTCTATAAAAACTTCAGGTTGCACTGTTGCAGGCTTGCAGAGAGGTCAGAGGCTGGAGAGAGGTCAGAGGCTGGGGAGAGGTCAGAGGCTGGGGAGAGGTCGGAGGCTGGGGAGAGGTCGGAGGCTGGGGAGAGGTCAGAGGTTGGGGAGAGGTCAGAGGCTGGGGAGAGGTCGGAGGCTGGGGAGAGGTCAGAGGCTGGGGAGAGGTCAGAGGCTGGGGAGAGGTCGGGGCCGGAGACTGGAGAGGTCGGAGACTGGAGGGATCAGAGACTGGAGAGACGTCGAAGACTGGAGGGGTCGGAGACTGGAGAGGGGCCGGAGACTGGAGAGGGGTCGGAG
>BLSH010286103.1:1579508-1604354 GCA_018402905.1 Glandirana rugosa | reverse complement strand
CGGGGTCATCCTTAATATATGGGACAGTGTGAATGGTCCACATCGATATATATATATATACACACACACCCCTTACTGATTTACATCAGCAGGAAGTGTAATTTGCCTGTAACCAGGAAGTGATGTGTGTGCATGGGCATGAAGCAGGGGGGCGCCAATAGGGGGGTACAGGCAGTACTGTAGTAAGGGGCCCCGGTGTCTCAAGGGGCCCTTACAACAAAGACTTTAGCAGTCTTTAACATTGGAGTCTATGGGAGGGGGACACCGTTCTCCCAAATCATAGCCAATAAAAATACCAAACTTTAGTAACATAGAGAGCACCCCCCTGGCAACAGATGGGCCAGGTTTAGGACCTCCAGCACCTATGGTTCAGCACAAGGTCTTATTGCAAGCATTGGGTGAGGCTGTGCTGCCTGTGCACTGTTTTTTTTAACCCCCTGGATTTCACACTAGCATGCATTGCACACTTCACTGGGTCATGCTTGGCAGGCTACACCTGGTAAGTGTGACAGGGTATATAATTCCTACTGGGGCTGCGACATGTGTGCACCCCTGGCCAGTGGGCAGATGTGGTGGAATGGCCCAGTGGGAAGGCCCTGGGGAATGTTGGTGGTCAGAAGGGGGGGTCAGGTCTAAAGCTGTGTAAGGGGCCCCAAAATTTCTGATGGCTGCTCTGGCAGGAAATGAATGTGTGGTGATCCCAAAAGAACAAATAAATTAACCCCATCCCAACCAAATATTGCTACCACATCCTCCCCCACACAGTGTAAGCACAAGTATATTTCCTACACTCACCTGGCGAATGAGTAGCACCTCCTCTTTGCTAAACTGGGACCTCGCTATATCGACCTATATAGAGATCCTGACCAGCAAAGGCACTTCCGGGTGAACACAATGACATACCCGGGTCAGAGGACAAAGCCACAGTTGCTTGCAAATATTTGATCGCAATCACAATTTTTTTTTAGTATTAGGCAGGTGAATGACAAAGGCCCAGTTTGAAACGTTCAACACTGCCTATCCACCAGCTAAATTCATTATTAGTGCCGGTTCAGACTTGTGCAATGCGGAAACCCTGCAAATCCACTGCAGGTTCCCGCATTGCATTTCACACTGCCATGTCCAACCTGCTGGGAGTGTCAATACATTGTTAATGACACCCCCATTACAGCTCACATATTGCAGTTTAAACTAGCAGTTCGGACATTAATCAGATTGCATGGGTATGAACACCCATGCAATCCAACTCTAGTACAGATCAAAAAAAAGGGTCCTGTGCGAGTTTGGTCCGAATGCGATGCAAATTCAGCCATACTAGAAATCGGATCGCATGAGTGAGAACACCCATGCAATCCGATTCTGGTGCAGGAAAAAAGGTCCCTGCACTGCTATAGCTGCAAAGGGTTGGATAAA
Source organism: Glandirana rugosa (assembly GCA_018402905.1). Taxonomy (NCBI): domain Eukaryota; kingdom Metazoa; phylum Chordata; class Amphibia; order Anura; family Ranidae; genus Glandirana; species Glandirana rugosa. Next base: position 1,602,941 of record BLSH010286103.1, on the reverse strand, counting down.
TCAAATTTGAACCCTACAGACTAAGACTGGGATGCTATTAAAGTTAATGTGTGTATAAAGGCAGGTGTCCCGATACTTTTGGCAAGATAGCAAGATTTGCAATGGTGGTGGAACCCCCGTCCACATATATGTTAAATTTATATAAAACTTGGGGAAGGACATGAGTTATGCTTAGCAACACAGGAAAAGCTGACAGCCTTTCTACAGGACGTAGCATCTTTGGGATTTTAACCTATGAACCTCAGGTTTGCTCAGCAGAAGTGCTAAGCCCTTAGCCATGTTCATGGAGCATCCATTGCTGTGATGTCAAACAGTCCTAAGTCCCAGGGGTGCAATAAATGAAACAATGCAGGTGTACTGTGGAAGGCTGGATAACCATTGAACAACCTGTTTCTGGCAAATGCCATCTGTTTTGAAGGTTTGTTATGGCTCAATACTGTAAGCATTCTGCTCTAGAACATCTTTCATTTTGGGGCATTTGGCTTGGTAAGAAGCTGCAATTGTTGCTGGATGGGAAATGTTAAGGCGGATTATAGTCCTTGCCCATAGAAAACATATGACACAATTTGCAATAGTGGTGGAACCCTCCTACACATAAATACTACATTTAGACAACATTTTGGTAAGGACATGAGTTATGAGAACAGACAACCTCTCTACATGAAGTGAAGGATGCAAACCCAGAACCTCTGTGTTGTTAGGTAGAAGCGTTAAGCTGTTAGCCACCAGTCTGCCAAGTGTGCAGCCCTCCTACACATAAATACACATATACTGCATTTCTTTCGACATATAGGTGGTGGAATTACATTAGTCTGGAGTTTATTCTGTGCTATTTGGTGGTGTTTGTAGTGTAGTGATGTTATTGCAACAGCAATGGTATTGTTTGTGGTTTGTGAAGATGCCTGTGTGAGTTTGGGAAAAGATTTTTGTGAGATGGACAGCAACAAGCGAGAGACAGAGAAAAAATATTTTACCAAAACATGAGAAGATTACACATTCTAACATTCTTAAAAACAAATTTGATTATGAAATATCAACATTGTTGCAGGGACAATTTGTTTGAGAGAAAGATTAATTTCATCTCATCGTGATTTCTTTAGGGAAGTTACAATTGTACCATTAGAATCAATGGCTAAACATGCATTGCGCTATATAGCGCGAATTTGCCTTCTCAAGAAGGCATTATAGACAAGCGCGAATTTGCAAATTTACTATAGCGCCCTCTAAAAAAGGCATGGGAGTTAAAATGAGGGAATTTTCTTGTCTGAGCATGCTCAGTTGTGCTGATGAATAGTTGGGGAAAAAAAGGGGGGATTTGGCTCTTTCCAGACTTTCAATGATATTTCAGGTTATACATCACTTTTTAAAACAATTTAAAAGCAGATCATCATTAAACAAGATACTACATTTTTAAGAACCATTTAGGTGATCATATCATGCCCTAAACATTATTTCCATGTGCAATTCCCTTGCTTCTACCATGCCTAGTTTTTTAGTCAGTCACTGTTGTCTGGGCGCTATATTGAATTTGATTCTGGGAGTATTTTTTCCCTCAGGGCTTTAGTGAATTCCATTTTCGTGCTAATTAGCGTGAATTTGTGCTTCTGTGCGTTAAAATTTGTGCAAAGGCAGAATCGCGCTATAGTAAATGACCCCCTTAGTGACAAACATGTCACTGGTGAATAGTATGAACAAATATGAGAGGGTTGTCCACATCTCAGCAAGGCAACGGGCCTGAGGATGTAGAGAAAATCCCCCCTCCTGCATAGGTTGGCCAGGTATAATTAACCCAGTCCTATATGCCAATTGAAATGCATACAAGAAGGTAGGCTAAAGGTTAGCAGCAGTTATAGAAAAGAGATGGGGGAAGAAAAAGTGAAATGGGGAGATAGAGGGGGAAGGAGAGAAGGAGGATGGGGGGGGGGGTGGACGGCGAGCTTCTGCTCTGAGACAAGAAATTCACAAAATAGGTCAAAGAGACCGATGAAATAGGTTTTCGCTATTAGGGGTGTAGTGGGCATATTTACAATCTGTTTTTTAGTTTATCTGAGGACGAGTAGTGGATCCATATAGTCCACATGGTAGTGAATTTATCCCATTGTCTGTTTCCATTGCCACCATCTCCTCCATTAACATGATGTCATTAATCTCACTCATCCACATGGAGAAGGGGCGGGGGGGGGCGAGAGGGATTTTTCCAGAATCTGTAAATCAATTGTCTACCTGCCGAGAGAAAAAAATCTCAGTAGGCTGGACTTTTGGGATTTTATGGAACCTGGGAGTATAGACAATAGGGCAATGGTAGGGGATGGTGTCATCGTATATCTCAGTAAAGGTTTGAAAGATTTGCTTCCAGAATGTTCTGATAGGGTCGCATTCCCACCATATATGGAGGTATGTTCCTTTCTATGAGTGACAACACCAACATGTATCCGAGCTTGAGGGGAAAATTCGGCTGATGGTAGATGGAACCATATACCATTGCGAGATCAATTTGTAGTTTTTTCCTGGGCGTAGCTCGAGATGGTGGATTTGTGGGTAAAGAGAAAGGATTTATGCCACTCAACTTCTGATATCTCAGTCCCCAGCTCCCTTCGCCAGGTCTTGGGGAATGCTGGAAGGGTACCATGAGTATGGATTTGTATGATTTTATAGATCTCTGAAAGAGTATGGCGGGGAACCTCAGACAGCGAGCATAGGTGTTCAAAATCCTTCAGTGGTCTATGTACTTGCTTTGAGGCAGAAAGAGATTTACTGTAGAAAAAATGGAAGCTCCTCAACCAAGTGATTTTGGAGGGCTCTCCTAGAGGTCCTAAGGTTGAATGGATAAATTGTCTCGCTGTAGGCCATGATGCCCTATCATAAGTGTCAAAGGTCCATACCACCTTACTTTCAGGTAAGGCTGAGTTATCGAATAATGGGGTCAGAGGACTAGGTTCAGATGAGAGACCATATTTGTCTCTTATTCTGCACCATATTTGTAACGCAGCTGATGTTAAGGGGGAGAGTACCTGTAATGATTTGTAGTGGGGGTCATTTCCCCAAAGTAGGACACAGAGATCTATTGGGGACATGTCCTGCTCCACCATAGTATAAGCTTTGATTAAAGGTCATGGAAACCACTCTAAGATGTGAGATAACACTGTCGAGGTGTGGTAGATTTCAAAGTCAGGGAGACTTGTTCCGCCCAGTGTTTTCGTGTGACAAAGGATTTTGTGTTGAAGTCTCCCCTGCCAGACAAACCGAATTGCCATGGATCAGAGGTTGCGTAAAATAGCTGATGGGAGTGATATTTGGAGTGCCTGATATAAATAAATTAATTTAGGAAGTATGTCCATTTTCCAGACATTTATGCATCCAAACCAGGACATGGAGAGGGCCATGCGGTATTCGGACAGTCGTCTAAGTTTAGTGAGTAGTGGGCTAAAATTCTAATTGTATACAGTATATCAGGTATATATGCAGGGATAGCAGTGCCTAAGTACGTAATTGATTGGAGCGCCACTGGAATTGGAAGTTGGATTTAAGTAAGGTGAGTGTGTTTTGCATGAGGGAGAGGTTTAGTGCTTCTGTTTTGGAAATGTTTAGTTGCTGAATTAGCCGAATCTTCTGATTTCTGTCAGGATGGAGGGGATGTTGACGTGTGGTTGAGTCAAATACAATAAGAGGTCATCAGCGTAAAGGGAGAGTTTGCATTGTGCTGAAGGGGTTTGTATACCATGAATAGATGGGTTGGCTCTAAGGGCTTGGGCTAAGTGTTCAATGGTTAGGGCAAACAAAAGGGGTGAGACGGGGCAGCCCCATCTAGTGCCGTTTGCTATTTCTAGTTTCCCCAATTGGGCGCCATTGACCAACACTGTAGCTGAGGGAAAGGAGTAAAGGGCCATGATGCGGTTTAGCATTTTGGGACCTAGACCTATCTGGATTAGGGTATTTTGTATAAAGGACGAACTGACCCTGTCAAATGCCTTCCCTGCATCACAGGAGAGAAGGCAGGCAGGGGTGTGTTGGCATTGAGCGTTAGAAATAAGGTGCAAAGTCTTTGCAGTGTTGTCTCTGGCCTCACAGCCAGGGACAAAACCTGCCTGGTCCCTATGAATAATGGTGGGCAAAATAGGGGAGAAACGATTTGCAAGGATTTTGGCATAAAGTTTTAGGTCCACATTCAATTCAGAGGAGGTCTTGGGCTAGATTTATTGAGCTCGCTCTAACGCACACGGTGATACCTCACGTGTGATTTGAATGCCGCTTACATATGTGGGCGCGACTTACGTATGAGTTTGCTTCTGTGCGTGAGTACGTGGGGACAGGAGCGCCTTAAATTTTTTTTTCTTTATTTTACTTTTATTTTTTTATTTTTACACTTTCTCTTAAAAATTTTTTGATCACTTTTATTCCTATTACAAGGAATGTAAACATCCCTTGTAATAGGAATAGTGCATAACAGGTCCCCTTTATGGAGAGATGTGGTGACCCCACATCTCTCCTTCAGACTAGAAAGGCTGAGATTAAAAAAAAAAAAAGAACTCTCTCGGCCTTTCCAGCCGACCACACGGCATCGTTTACTTTTGCCGGCCCGAACATGACGTCATAACTTTGCTTCCGGGCCTCCAAGGATCATAGAGATTGCTGGGAACCATCTGGTCACCAGAAATCTCTCTAATCAACTTCTGGCAGAGACTATTTCATTCTCCGGCTCGCCGATCATACGGGCGAGCCCGGAGATACACTGGAGGGTGGCGGAGGAGGGGGGCGTAGCCTCCCGCCACCTGTAAGAACGATCAAGCAACTGAACTGCCACTATGATCATTCTTATGGTGCACAGAATCGCCGGACCAGGAAAGATGATATTTGAATGATGCCTGTAGCTGTAGACATCTTTCATATATCCCCACTCAAAATCCAGGACGTTATATGATGGCCCACGGGCGTGAAGTGGTTAAAACAAACACATTTAAGCGTTTATCTACATTTTTAACTGCCTGAATGATTATTTCACAGGCACAACTAATTATATTATGCACACTTTTTGTTATGTCAGGAATGGTGAAAATTTTTTCTTCCAAAACGACACCCAACATTTGTCTACAGGTTATAGTGTTAATTTACTCAAGTTTTTCAATAATAATGGTAATTTAGGTACACATTGCAAGAGGTTAGTTTGCTTCTCTTATAGGAAACTTGTACAAAGGTAAGTATGAGGGCAGCTATTGCAGGCATAATTTAGAAAAATGCTAGTTGTGTGTCCTTTGCTTCAATACTGTGTAGCTCCCCCATAGTGATAGGCGCTTTAGTAGTGAGGATTTTTTTTGCTGGGAGAGGCAAAATTTAGTCAGGCCTGACAGTGAGTGCAGGCCTGAATGTTTTGATGTGGGTGAGAGAGTGGCCCAGGAAGAGCTGGAGATTGCAGGAAGGAACAACCCTTGGATACTTCTCCCCTTTGTTTCGAGAAGACTTTGGAAAAGGGGAATCGATGAGGAGATGTCACTTTCTGAAAAAATGTTAGGGAGCCCTGACCAATCCCCATCCTGGATTGGCAAGGGGCAGGCGTTCCTAAACACTGTGATCTGCCCAGCTGGGGGAGGAAGAAGCAGAAGTCCAAAGGGGGCCCCCAGATTCTGATAAATCCCCCCGCCCGCAGACCCCCACAACCATCGGCAAGGGTTGTGGGGATGAGGCCCTTCTCCCCATGGACATGGGGACAAGGTGCTTTGGGGTGACCTCAAAGCATCCTCCCCATGTTGAGGGCATGTGGCCTGGTATGGTTCGGAGGGGGGAGCTTGCTTGTCCCCACCCCTTCTGCCATGCCAGGTCTGCGTGCTCAGATAAGGATCTGGTTTGGAGTTTGGGGGGATGTCCATGGCATTTTTTAAAAAATTTGGCACGTGGTTCCCCTTAAAATCCATACCAGACCTGAAGGGTGTGGTTTGGATCTTGGAGGGGGGACCCCCACGTAATTTTTTTTTAAATTTTGGCGCGTTCCCCTTACAATCCATACCGGACCCGAAGGGTCTGTTACAGACTTTGGGGGGGGGGGTGAACCCTACGCAATTTTTTTTTTTTATTTGGTTCGGGCTCCGCTGTTATAAATTATTTTAAAAATTGTGATGACATGCCCCAGTCAAGCAGGTGCTGAAAAATTGGGCCTTGTGTGTTGGCGGTGCCAGAACACTGTAACCCCTTGCAGTTACACTTATTGGGTGCAGGAGCGGGCCCTGCTGTTTTAAACTATTTTAAAAATTGTGATGACATACCCCAGTCAAACAGGTGCTTAAACATTGGGTCTTGGGTGTTGGCGGTGCCAGAACACTGTAACTTCTTGCAGTTACTGTTGTTGGGCGCAGGAACAGTGCCTGCTGTTGTAAATTAGTGTAAAAAAAATTAGTGTAAAAATTTTGATGACATGCCCCAGTCAAACAGGTGTTTAAAAATATGGCCTTGGGTGTTGGTGGTGCCAGAACACTGCAACCCCTTGCAGTTACTCTTGTTGGGTACAGGAGCGGGCCCTGCGGTTGTAAATTAGTTTAAAAATTGTGATGACATGCCCCAGTCAAACAGGTGCTTAAAAATTGGGCCTTGGGTGTTGGCGGTGCCAGAACACTGTAACCCCTTGCAGTTATTCTTGTTGGGTGCAGGAGCAGGCCCTGCGGTTGTAAATTATTTAGAAAATTGTGATGACATGACCCAGTCATACAGGTGCTGAAAAATTGGGCTTTGGGTGTTGGCTGTGCCAGAACACTGTAACTCCTTGCAGTTACTGTTGTTGGGTGCAGGACAGCTTCTGCTGTTGCAAATTAGTGTAAAAATTTTGATGACATGCCCCAGTCAAACAGATGCTTAAAAATATGGCCTTGGGTGTTGGTGGTGCCAGAATACTGTAACCCCTTGCAGTTACTCTTGTTGGGTGCAGGAACGAGCCCTGCTGTTGTAAATCAGTTAAAAAATTGTGATGACATGCCCCAGTCAAACAGGTGCTTAAACATTGGGCCTTGTGTGTTGGCGGTGTCAGAATACTGTAACCCCTTGCAGTTACTCTTGGGTGCAGGAGCGAGCCCTGCTGTTGTAAATTATTTAAAAAATTGTGATGACATGCCCCAGTCAAAGAGGTGCTGAAAAATTAGGTCTTGGGTGTTGGCGGTCCCAGAACACTGTAACCCCTTGCAGTTACTCTTGTTGGGTGCAGGAATGGGCCCTTCTGTTGTAAAATAGTTTAAATATTGTGATGACATGCCCCAGTCAAACAGGTGCTTAAAAATTGGGCCTTGGGTATTGGGGGTGCAAGAACACTGTAACCCCTTGCAGTTACTCTTGTTGGGTGCAGGAACAGGCCCTGCTGTTGTAAATTAGTTTAAAAATTGTGATGACATGCCCCAGTCAAACAGGTGCTGAAAAATTGGGCCTTGGGTGTTGGCGGTGCCAGAACACTGTAACCCCTTGCAGTTACTCTTGTTGGGTGCAGGAGCGAGTGCTGCTTTTGTAAATTATTTAAAAATTGTGATGACATGCCCCAGTCAAACAGGTGCTGAAAAATTGGGTCTTGGGTGTTAGCAGTCCCAGAACACTGTAACCTCTTGCAGTTACTCTTGTAGGGTGCAGGAACGGGACCTGCTGTTGTAAATTATTTTAAAATTTTTCATGACATGCCCCAGTCAAACAAGCGCTTAAAATTTGAGCCTTGGTGTTGGTGGTGCCAGAACATTTCTAACCCCTTGCAATTACTCTTGTTGGGTGCAGGAATGGGTCCTGCTGTTGTAAATTATTTTAAAAATTGTGATGACATGCCCCTGTCAAACAGGTGCTGAAAATTGGGCCTTGGGTGTTGGCGGTGCCAGAACACTGTAACCCCTCGCAGTTACTCTTGTTGGGTGCAGGAATGGGCCCTTCTGTTGTAAATTAGTTTAAATATTGTGATGACATGCCCCAGTCAAACAGGTGCTTAAAAATTGGGCCTTGGGTATTGGGGGTGCCAGAACACTGTAACCCCTTGCAGTTACTCTTGTTGGGTGCAGGAGTGGGCCCTGCTGTTGTAAATTCGTTTAAAAATTGTAATGGCATGCCCCTGTAAACCAGGTGCTGAAAAATTGGGCCTTGGGTGTTGGTGGTGCCCTAAATATAAAATATCATTCTGGATTACGGACAGGAGGAATAGGAGCAGCGGCAGTCTTAAAGGGATCCCAGATCCCTAGCAAATTTAATCAGCTGCATCAGCATCAGGGGCTTGATAGCTGCTGATCCAGGACTGATTCATTTTTATAAAAGTGAGCCTATCAACCGAGTCTGTGGACAGGCGCACTCTTTGATCTGTAACAAATCCTCCAGCAGCACTGAATGTCCGTTCAGAAAGCACGCTGGGAAGGACAAGCCAGTAACTCAATTGCATATTCAGCAGGTTCTGGCCAGTCGTCCATCCTCAAGACCCAGTAACTCAGTGGATGGTCAGTTGGAAAGGTCTCCAAGTCTGCTCTTGCCCCTATATATTCCTGCACCATATAATGCAGATGCTGAGGATGGTTGCCTAGGCTTTGAGGACTGAAAATGTTTTTAAAGGCATCGGTCAGCCGGCCACCTTCTCCACCACTCTGCCTCTGAACGACCGAAGTTTCAGAAACACATTGTCCAGCACCAGGACATGGTAGCCTCCCAGGGTCTGGAAAGGCATTGCACAAACTTTTCTTCAAGGTATCCTGAAGATGTTTCATCCTCTGCTCCCTCTGCGCAGGCAAGAAGGGTTGCCAGCCAGTAATGATCCCTCTCCTTGATACCATGAATCCTAGGGTCTTTTCGCAGGCTTTTCAGAATCAGAGAGCCCATGCAGCATAAGTTTGAGGAGGCATGAGTGTCCTCTGGGTCACCGAGGATGACATTATCAGGAACTACCTCCTCCCAGCCATGTACAACTCCTTTGGTTTCTGGGGACTGAAACCCATGATCCATTGAAGACTGCTGCGTGTTATACTCCACATCCCTGCTGACACAATAATCCTCCTCCACCTCCTCCTGTGTTTTTGGCGGTTCTGCAGGAATGCTCTCTGTATAAAGGGGGCCTTGAGAGGAAAGGAAGTCCTCCTCTTCCTCCCACTTTTCTGCCTCAAGTGCCCTGTCCATGATTCCACAAAGTATTCCTGGTGATAGGACAGTGCATGCATTCTTGATCAGTAGTGAAAAGAAACCAAGCTCCCCATAGCCTAACCTGGTGCCATGCTCACAGAGGTACTCATTGATGGCCCTATGCTGTGCGTGCAGCTGCTGCAGCATCGCCAATGTTGAGTTCCACCTGGTGGGCATGCCACAAATGAGGCGGTTGGTGGGCAGGTTGAATTCACGCTGAATGTCAGCCAGCCGGGCACTGGCATTGTATGAACGCCGGAAATGACCACAGAATTTTCTGGCCTGCCTCAGGATATCTGGTAAGCCTGGGTACCTGGTCAAGAAATGCTGCACCACCAAATTCAAGACGTGTGCCAAGCATGGAACATGTGTCAAGTGTCCCTGTCAGAGGGCAGAGTGAAGGTTGGTGCCATTGTCACATACAACCATTCCTGGCTCAATGTCAGGGATCCAGACGAGTGTTGCGATCACGCACGCTTGTGCGCACATGCGCACAGAGTCAAACTAAGGTTCCCACAACCGTTCGGAGGCATGCACATGTACGCATGCGTGGGGATGTTGTCAGGGCACCAATTGCAGGAGAACTCTAGGACCCAGAATCCGTCAGAGCAGGAGGGCGCTAGGACCCAGCATCTCTGTCAGCACATCACATGGGCCTTTATAAGGAAGTCAGACTTGGGCTTAAGTGCTGTCTGATCTGCAGCTTGCCAGTACCTGTACCTGCTTGCTCGTTATCTGCTACCTGATCCGTTACCTGATTGACCCGGCTTGTTTGGACCACCCTGCCTTCTCCTACCCTGACCCGGCTAGTTTAGGACCCTGCTTACGTCTGCCTGATACCCGTTGCCAAACCCAGCTTGCCACTGACCATTCCCCGCCTACCGATTCTGCTGCTCCGTTCATCTGTGATTTATCTGGCTTGTCTGACCATCCTCCTGCCTGTTTCATCAGTCAGCTGTCTGCTGTCCTGTGCTCTGCATCCCGCTCCCGTGATCACTGTCTGCTGCTGCTATTCCTGTTTCCAGCTGTCTGCTGTTCCAGTGTTACCTGCTCCACTCCAGCATCCAGTCTCCTGCTGTTTGCCAGAGGCACTCCTAACTCGCTGTACTCACAAGACCACTGTTGCCATTCATGTGGGCTCTGAGTCAGAGCTGTATGAGAGGTCTCCTCCTACAAGAGACAGGCTCCACTCTCTCAGGTACGTGGTTCATTACACTCAAGCTGCCATGGCGTCAACCACTTCTGAGACTACCTCCACAGAGCTGACAGAATCTCTGCCCCAGTGTGACTCCTGTCCCCAAGACAGACTAACTCAAGCACCGCATGGCATCTTTTAGCCTGACTGTTTGTGTAGCCCCTTGAACATTTAGGGAGCACTGCAGGTTCAGAGGACAATTCTGCAGAAGAGGCCACAGAGGTAGAAGAAGAGGAGGGGGTTGAGGAGGCGGATGTGGCAAAATCATAACCCGCTTTTTGGAGGCGTGGTGGCGGAACTAGCTCCAACAGTGAACCATGTCCTGCATCCTTCCTAGCTGCCAGTAGAGTTACCCTGTGTGCCGTGAAGGAAAGGTAACGTCCCTGGCCATGCCTGCTGGACCATGAGTCATCGGTAATATGAACCCTGCTGCTGACCGCTCTGTCCAACGTGGCCAAAACATTGCCTTCCACCTGACACTGTGGGACAGCACATTCCATAAATTCACAAAAGGGGGCAGAGTCTACCAGCTCTAAAGGCAGCAGTTGGAGTGCTAGCAATTTGGCCAAGCTAGCATTAAGACACTGAGCATGTGGACAGCTGAGATAATATTTTATATATGGTTCAGCAACTGGGGTAGGGATATTTGCCTGCTGAATTCACCTGGTGGTGTACTGCTAGCAGATTGGCTGCAAGTACTTGTGGCACACATTGCTAGACCTTCATTCCTCTCAGTGCAGGTTTTGGAGAGGACTGGAGGTATAGAAGGGGTTGAGATCCCAGATGAGGAGGAGCAAGGTGAAGTCTGTCTTGTTTACTGGTGTGGGTTTTTCAGGTGTTGTTGCCAACGGACTGCACGACTGGTCATCATATGTCTTGTCAAGACAGTAGTGCACAAGCGGCTGGAGTTCTGGCCGCACTTGTCCCGCTTCAGACATAGATTGCAAATAGCAATGGTGGGATCTACTGCACAAGCGTTGAAAAATGCCCACACCAAAGAACTTTTGCAAGTCTGTGGGGAGCCAGCAGCACCCTGCACCTGTGGAGCTCTGTGATCTGATGCAATTGGGTGGCTGGCCCCTGGAGGACATGCAGCCTCGTTGGAGTTGTGCCTCCTCCTCACTTTCCTCCTCTCTTCTCTCGGGCACCCAAGAACAGTCTGTGTCCTCATCATCCCTTCCCTCCTCGTCACTGGAGCAAACTTGGCAGTATGTTGCAGCTGGGGGAACATGACTGCTAGTTTCTTGTGCTTTTGCGGCACCCCCTGTCTCTAGGATCACGCACTATACTGTATTATATTCCGTACACCCCTGAATGCAGTGATATATAGTGTACACTCAATACACTGTGTGTATATATATATACTAGACTGTATATATTTTAATACACCATGTCAAGTAGTGTACTATATACCGTACACCCCGAATGCACTGATATATAGTGTACACTCAATACACTGTGTGTGTGTGTATATATATATATATACTAGATATACTAGACTGTATATATTTTAATACACCACGTCAAGTGTACTATATACCGTGTGTACACTCCCGAATGCACTGATATATAGTGTACACTCAATACACTGTGTGTATATATATATATATATATATATATATATATACTAGAATGTATATATGTTAATACTCCCCGTCAAGTGTGCTATATACCGTGCGGACACCCCCGATCACACTGATATATAGTGCACACTCAATACACTGTGTGTGTGTATATAAATATATATATATATATATATATATATATATATATATATATATTAGAATTTATTTATTTTAATACACCACGTCAAGTGTACTATATACCGTACGTACACCCCTGAATGCACTGATATATAGTGTACACTCAATTCACTGTGTGTGCATACAGTATCTCACAAAAGTGAGTACACCCCTCATATTGTTTAAAATATTTTATTCTATCTTTTCATGTGACAACACTGAAGAAATTACACTTTGCTACAATTTAAAGCACTGAGTGTACAGCTTGTATAACAGTGTAAATTTACTGTCCCCTAAATATAACTCAACACACAGCCATTAATGTCTAACCCGCTGGCAACAAAAGTGAGTACACCCCTAAGTGAAAATGTCCAAATTGGGCCCAAAACATCAATATTTTGTGTGGCCACCATTATTTTCTAGCACTGCCTTAACCCTCTTGGGCATGGAGTTCACCAGAGCTTCACAGGTGGCCACTGGAGTCCTCTTCCACTCCTCCATGACGACATCACGGAGCTGGGGGATGTTAGAGACCTTGAGCTCATCCACCTTCCATTTGAGGATGCCCCACATGTGCTCAATAGGGTTTAGGTCTGGAGACATGCTTGGCCAGTCCATCACCTTTACCCTCAGCTTCTTTAGCAAGGCAGTGGTTATCTTGGAGGTGTGTTTTGGGTCGTTATGTTGGAATACTGTCCTTCGGCCAAGTCTCTGAAGGGAGGGGATCGTGCTTTGCTTCATTATGTCACAGTACATGTTGGCATTCATGGTTCCCTCAATGAACTGTAGCTTTCCAGTTCCGGCAGCACTCATGTAGTCCCAGACCATGACACTCCCACCACCATGCTTGACTGTAGGCAAGACACACTTGTCTTTGTACTTCTCACCTGGTTGCCACCACCCACGCTTGACACCATCTGAACCAAATACGTTTATATTCGTCTCATCAGACCACAGGACATGTCCTTAGTCTGCTTGTCTTCAGCAAACTGTTTGCAGGCTTTCTTGTGCATCATCTTTAGAAGAGGCTTCCTTCTGGGATGACAGCCATGCAGACCAATTTGATGCAGTGTGCAGTGTATGGTCTAAGCACTGACAGGCTGACCCCCCAACCCTCTGTAGCAATGCTGGCAGCACTCATACGTCTATTTCCCAAAGACAACCTCTGGATATGACGCTGAGCATGTGCAATCAACTTCTTTGGTCAACCATGGCGAAGCTTGTTCTGAGTCGAACCTGTCCTGTTAAACTGCTGTATGGTCTTGGCCACCGTGCTGCAGCTCAGTTTCAGGGTCTTGGCAATCTTCTTATAGCCTGGGCCATCTGTATGTAGAACAGCAATTCTTTTTTTCATATCCTCAGAGAGTTCTTTGCCATGAGGTGCCATGTTGAACTTCCAGTGATCCGAATTAGAGAGTGAGAGTGATAACACCAAATTTAACACGCCTGCTTCCCATTCACACCTGAGACCTTGTAACATTAACAAGTCACATGACACCAGGGTGGGAAAATGGCTACTTGGGCCCAATTTGCACATTTTCACTTAGGGGTGTACTCACTTTTGTTGCCAGTGGTTTATACATTAATGGCTGTGTGTTGAGTTATTTTGAGGGGACAGCACATTTACACTTTTATACAAGCTGTACACTCACTAATTTACATTGTAGCAAAGTGCAATTTCTTCAGTGTTGTCACATGAACAGATATAATAAAATATTTACAAAAATGTGAGTGGGTGTACTCACTTTTGTGAGATACTGTATATACTAGACTGTATATATTTTAATACACCACGTCAAGTGTACTATATACCATACGTACACCCCCCAAATGCACTGATATATAGTGTATACTCAATATGATGTGTGTGTGTGTGTGTATATATATATTTATATATATATATATATATATATATATATATTTATGGTCGTAGCCCTCTGACCAAAGATAGATGTGGATCACATAAACATGCAACAAGACTTACAACATAAATAGACCTGAGGTGTGCCCTGGTCATCTGGTCGGTATGCCAAGCGAAGGGGGCAAAAATATCCAGTTTTAGGGAAGTAGTCCTTTATTGGTACTGTGATCATTGAGCAAGTTTAGTGAAGGTTTATGCCATCTCCAGCTGAGGATTTGGAATGTATCTAGCAAATTCCTTGATCACTAGGTGTGGTACTGCATGCTAAGATGCAGCCGAGGCTGCTCCAATCTGGAAGGAATGTCCAGAGTACCAACCGGGGTCAAAGCCTAAGTTGACCCATAGGATCTTAACGTGCCTGAAAAATTGGCTGCCACTCAGAGGGCTGGTTGGAAAAGGCAATGACGGGATAGAGTCAGATTGAATGGGCAGGTGAGACAGTAGCCGGTTGAGTGCCACCACTGGGCACCAGGCATTGTTAGTCTGAAAGAGGTTGATGTCGACCCCCGCATCCGAATTGTTGAGTTCTGGAGACCGTGAGATGAAGGACCTAATAGTCTTGAATGCTAGTCAGGTGGCGTCTGCATAGTATCTGGCTGCTAGTGCCACTAAAGGTGAATTCCCTATGCCACAGAAAACCATAGAAGGCCAGGTAGATGGCTGCTTGGACGACTAGATTGTGCAGAACCCCAAACGGGAACAGGCCAGGATTTTAGACATGTCCCTAAAGATAGCATTGGTGATGGGTAAGCGTTTGGAGTACGTATCATGTGCCTCCTTTTTGAAAATCTCATAATTTGTGCAGTTCCTCTGAATACAGAGGAACTGCCCAACTGGTATACCATGTATCAGAGATTTGGGGTGAAAACTGTCTGCTCGTAAGAGCTTATTCGCAGCGGTGGGTTTTTGATATGTGCATGTCTCTAGATGGCCCGGTTTTTTAGAGATTCTGAGGTCTAGGAAGAGAATCGAGTCACCATCATGACTATTCATCAAGTTGATGTTACGTTCATTTCTATTTAGATTTTGCATGAATTCATGAAGTTCACCCTCGGTGACCTTCCAGACCATGAGTACATTGTCAATATATCGTTCCCATATATCCACATGTTCTCTAAAGGATTGGAGTCCATTGACTTCTTCCTCCTCCCACATGCCCAAATGTAGGCAAGCGTACGATGGCGCCCATGGGGATCCCATTGACGTCCCTGATATCTCTTGGTAATGGATTTCACTGAATTGAAAAAAAGTTATTTTTCAGAACGACCTGCAAAAGATCTAAAATAAATTTGTTCTGATGTGGAATCTCTGGAAAGAGTTTATCAAGGAAGAATTCCATTGCCTTTAGTCCCCATTGGTGGGATATCGATGTGTACCAATAGTGTAAAACAGTTTAACCAGTTGCCGACCGCCCACCGTGGCTTGACGACGGCAACTTGGCTCAACATCGCAAACCGCCGTCTACTGACGGCGGCTGCAAGATCACTGTGTTATGGGGGAGAGAGGGAGCAGGTAGGGTGGACTCGTGATCACTCCCCCCCAGTGACAAAACGGAGGTCCATGTATGTAAACAAGGGGTCTTCGTTCTGACATGGGGAAGGAATGTGATCGTAGGCTCCCTGTATATGGGAGCCAAGATCAATCTCCTCCCCCACTTAGCCCAGCCCCCCACACAGTTAGTAACACATCCCAGGGAACACAGTTAACCCTTAGAGCGCCCCCTCCAGGTTAACCCCTTCACTGCCAATGGCATTTACACAGTAATCAGTGCATTTTTATGGCACTGATCACTGTATAAATGACAATGGTCCCAAAAAAGTGTCAAAATGGTCCGACATGTCCGCCGTAATATCACAGTCCCACTAAAAATTGCAGATCGCTGCTATTACTAGTAAAAATAAAAATAAATGAATCCTAATTGTTCATAAATGCGGAAACTTTCGCGCAAACCAATCAATATACGCCGATTGCGATTTTTTTTTTTTTACCAAAAATATGAGGAAGAATATATATCAGCCAAAACTGATGAATCAATTTTTTTTGGATATGTATTATAGCAAAAAGTAAGAAATATTGCTTGTTTGCAAAATTGTTGCTCTTAGTTTGTTTATAGCGCAAAAAATAAAAACCGCAGAGGTGATCAAATACCACCAAAAGAAAGCTCAATTTGTGAGAAAAAAAAGGACATCAATTTTGTTTGATTGCAACGTCACACGACTGCGCAATTGTCAGTTCAAGCAACGCAGTGCCGAATCACAAAAAGTGCTCTGGTCCTAAAGGGGGAAATCCTTTTGGGGCTGAAGTGGTTAATAAGTAAATATAAAACACAGTAACATGTTGAGCTCATAGGGTATTCATGAGAGGCTGTCTGTGCCCAGGTGGACTATGTGAAGGGTCCTGCATGAGATAGTGAGATAGTGCAAACTGCAGGGAGCTCAATGACAGCTTTCAGGCCCAGAGTAGAACTGACCAATCCGAATGCGTTTCAGAGGAGATTCATGCCTCCTTCCTCCGCTGTCCCATGAATGCAGCTCAACTGTGAATCATAAACTTTATCTTCAATAAACATTTATGGGCCCCATTTAAGGATCTTCTTTGAAACCCTGTACTGCTATACCAAATTCATGTAATTCTGGGTGCTCTTCCTGCTTTTTGTTACATCTTCAAAGTACCAATCATCCCGTCCCACGCTAACTGATATATGACACCTGACATCACCATTGTGAGTTAAAGTGTATCATTGGTCTGTTATAAATCTGCTCGACAGTGCTCAGTACTGTAGCCTGCAAGGTAAACAAAGAAGCAGGTATTGCGTGGATATACAGTATCTGATAAAAGTGACTACAACCCTCACATTTTTGTAAATATTTTATTATATCTTTTCATGTGACAACACTGAAGAAATGACACTTTGCTACAATGTAAAGTAGTCAGTGTACAGCTTGTATAAAAGTGTAAATTTGCTGTCCCCTCAAAATAAATCAACACACAGCCATTAATGTCTAAACGGCTGGCAACAAAAGTGAGTACACTCCTAAGTGAAAATGTCCAAATTGGGCCCAAAGTGTCAATATTTCGTGTGGCCACCATTATTTTCCAGCATTGCCTTAACCCTCTTGGGCATGGAGTTTACCAGAGCTTCACAGGTAGCCAATGGAGTCTTCTTCCACTCATCCATGACAACATCACGGTGTTGGTGGATGTTAGAGACCTTGCGCTCCTCCACCTTCTATTTGAGAATGCCCCACAGATGCTCAATAGGGTTTAGGTCTGGAGACATGCTTGGCCAGTCCATCACCTTTACCCTCAGCTTCTTTAGCAAGGCAGTGGTCGTAATGAAGGTGGGTTTGGGGTCATTATCATGTTGGAATACTGCCCTGCAGCCCAGTCTCTGAAGGGAGGGGATCATGCTCTAATTCAGTATGTCACAGTACATGTTGGCACTCATGGTTCCCTCGATGAACTGTAGCTCCCCAGTGCTGGCAGCAGTCATGCAGCCCCAGACCATGACAGTCCCACCACCATGCTTGACTGTAGGAAGACACACTTGTCTTTGTAATCCTCACTTGGTTGCCACCACACACGCTTGACACCATCTGAACCAAATAAGTTTATCTTGGTCTCATCAGACCACAGGACATGTCCTTAGTCTGCTTGTCTTCAGCAAACAGTTTGCGGGCTTTCTTGTGTATCATCTTTAGAAGAGGCTTCCTTCTGAGACGACAGACATGCAGACCAATTTGATGCAGTGTGTGGTGTATGGTCTAAGCACTAACAGGCTGACCCTCACCCCTTCAACCCCTGCAGCAATGCTGGCAGCACTCCTACATCTATTTCCCAAAGACAACCTCTGGTGCACGTGCACGTGCACTCAATTTCTTTGGTTGAGTGGAACCTGTCCTGTTAAACCGCTGTATGGTCTTGGCCATCGTGCTGCAGCTCAGTTTCAGGGTCTTGGTAATCTTCTAGGCCATCTTTATGTAGAGCCAAAATTCTTTTTTTCAAATCCTCAGAGAGTTATTTGCCATGAGGTGCCATGTTGAACTTCCAGTGGCCAGTATGAGAGAGTGAGATCGATAACACCAAATTTAACACACCTGCTCCCAATTCACACCTGAGACCTTGTAACACTAATAAATCGTATGACACCGGGGAACGAAAATGCTAATTGGGCCCAGTTTGGACATTTTCACTAAGGGGTGTACTCACTTTTGTTGCCAGCGGTTTAGACATTAATGGCTGTGTGTTGAGTTATTTTGAGGGGACAGCAAATTTACACTGTTATACAAGCTGTACACTTACACTCATTTCTTCAGTGTTGTCACATGAAAAGATATAAGAAAATATTTACAAAAATGTGAGGCGTGTACTCACTTTTGTGAGATACTGTACATGTGCAGCAATAGCAACAAGCGGCAGAACCCAAGGGTTCTGCAGGACGCAGGTTGAGAAACCCTGAATTATAATTAAATTGATCAGCAATTTAATGGCTTTCTCAAAAAATATTATGCAGATCTGTCTGATGTGAAGAATTTTACACAATTTGAAATCCACACACACTAAAAAAAGCATGATTCTCCACCAGTTGGATAACTGTATCCGAAATGATTTAGGTGAACCAAAAATGTGTGATTCATCAAATTGCCCTACATGTTATTTGATTTCTTCACCCCTACCTTACCCCTACACCCACTCCTACTTAGACGTGCACAGCACATATAAGTATCGGTGTTTATAAATAAAATCTAATCGTATCAAAATGTCCATTCTCCATTTTTTTATTTGATTATTATGTATTTGCTCAATTTCATGTGACAGTCTAAAAACAGAGACTGTTCTTGTCTGATATTAGTGGTTTGGTTTAATCATTCACTGTATTTATTTGCTATGGAAACACAATTATATTCTTATAGAGAAAATGTGCACTAATATGAGATATACACACACCTTGAATGCCAGAATATAAAGAATAACACTATTAAAACATACATTAAGATCTGACATGGACAGCAGTACAAATAAGCTGCTAAGGAATATAGGTTTAACCATTCATACACAATTGCACTACACGCATCGGCTTTTTTTAGTCGATAGCTGTCTTGAATACAAATAAAGACACATAAAGCAACTCTCCAGTTGTGGTAGTGTATGTTATATGGCTCATTCCATCCTCCTCTGTGCATGCTGCTTAGTAACCATACAGCGGAGAGAATAACAGCTCTCCTCCCCTCTAATCCCTGATTCTTTCTAACAGAGTACAAGGGTCTATTCTGATAGACTCAGCTTGAACTGAACATCTGATCAGAGCATCCTATCTACAGATCTCTAGGTAAGGATCCCCAAACTTATATATTCTTTACATACAGGACGTGACCTTTTTCTGTCACATCTGCCAACCACCAAGATAATCTTTAGCGAAATGTACTGGGTGAAATGTGTTGCATCCTCTTCATTTCAGCGTAAGTTTGCTGCAGGGGAATGTTCTGTGCGTGTTACTTGCCAGCCTGCCATATCTGCGGCTTCATTCATTTTTTTTTTGTTCTTGCATCCATAACACTGGTGATAGAGGCCTGGCCAGTAATATAAATGTCAGCAGACTGCAGGACTTGCATTTCCAGAAACATCATAAAGCTATGGGGCTGAGTTACTAAAACTGGAGAGTGCAAAATCTGGTGCAGCTGTGCATGGTAGCCAATCAGCTTCTAACTTTAGCTTGTTCAATTAAGCTTTGACAATAAAACCTGGAAGCTCATTGGCTACCATGCAGAGCTGCACCAGATTTTGCACGCTCTAGTTTTAGTAAATCAACCCCTAGCAGAAAATCGTAAAGGTTAACTTTATTGGGAAAAGAAGATGCATGCAAGGGATAAGTACCAGTCTACAAGGTATAATCCTGCTGAGTTTCATCTGTCATACTGTAAGTTCTATATTTTGTGTTCCTTATGTTACAGTGTTTGTTGGTGATAGGGTTGACATAGGTGTCTGCCCATATCTCAAAATAAGCTATATATTAATGGGATAATGTAGTATGGAAATACAAGCGTTAACAACGCACAAGTGGGAACCAGAACCAAGAAAAAAAATCATGCTCATTCTCAACATGCATTTGTTATTCAAGGCCACCTTGCATTGTGACTTGTGTTTAAAGAACCCTTTTTACAACACCTGTATTTCTACAAGTTCTTCAATATCCTTAGCACATTTTGAGAAATTACCAATGACAACAAAATGATGTGATTTATATGTGAACTATAGCATGGTATGGTGTTAACATTCAAAGAGACATTGAAGAAAAAAATAGCAAAGAAAAATAATAGAGTTGGCCTTAGCAGCCAATCTTTTTATATCTTTAAATGGGAAAAAAATGATAAAGTTAAAATTAAAGTTATGATTAAGGCTCCATACACACTGTAGCTGCTAAAGGGTCATTTTGGATGTTTGGGCGTTTTTTTTTTAACAGCCCATAAACTCCCCTTTATGTCATCCTATGTGTCCATGCACCCATAGATGTTTATTGTCCTTTATCAGCAGTGGGAGTTTATGGGCTGTTGTCAGAACGCCCTAAAATCACGTTCAAGAGTCGTTCTTCTGACCACAAAAAACGTTGAAAGCTTAAAAACTACCAAAAATGCTCAAAAACGCTGACGCTCATAAACGCTAACACTCAATAATGCTAAAAAATGCTGATAAAAGCTGGAAAACTCACTACAAAGCTACTGACATTTTAGAATGTTTATTTAACGTCCAGTGTGCATGGAGCCTAAAACATATAGGTAATGGCTCCACTTTTCCGTATATAAGACACCTGTTAACAGTGATAGTCAAACCTTACATGGTTACCTCGTTCATAAAAATGAGAGCTACAAGAAGTATCTCCGATAAAGCAGCCTATTACTTCCATGGCTCTAGTCCTGCCTCCAGAATTGTCATTGCATTTACCTATATCAATAATGCCAATAAGGGAATACAAAACAATGGCTATTGATAGCATTGAAAATGTATGATAAACACCAGCATTTTCATACTGGCAAGATTCCTACACATTGGTTGTTTGTGCTTTCACTTCAGTCTAGTCCTGGATTTGATTCACTAAATGTAATGTCAGTTGTCTCATCATAATCTGATCAGTATTAAGATTATTATTCATCAGTGTTATTCATTAGTATTATTATTTTCAGTGTTATTTGTCTCCTTCCCTATGCCTTATTGCATTTAACCACTTGACCTCTGGACGATTTTAGCCCCTTCATGACCAGGCCATTTTTTTGCTATTGCGCTACTTTAGCTGGTAATTGCGCAGTCATGCAACACTGTACCTAAAGAATTCTATATCATTTTTTTCACACAAATAGAGCTTTCTTTTGGTGGTATTTGATCACCACTGGGTTATTTATTTGTTTGTGATATAAACGAAAAAGGAGAAAATAAAAAAATAAAAAAAAAATATTTTTTACTTCTGCCATACAACATACATAATAATAAAAAAAAAAATCAAATTTCTTCATGAATTTTGATCAAAATGCATTCTGCTACATGTTTTTTAATAAAAAAAATCCCATTAAGTTTTTATTGATTGGTTTGCATGAAAGTTATAGCACCTACAAACTATCGTATATACAGTATACTGGAATTTCTATTTTTTGTTTATACAATGGCGGTGATCAGAGACTGCCATACTGACACTACTGACGCTGGGGGTAACTGACCAACTGCCACTAACATTAACCACTTGCTGACCAGGCTTTTTCTGGAACTTTTTGTTTACAATTTTAAATTCATATTTTTGCTAGAAAAGTCGTTAGAACCCCCAGACATTGTTTATATTTTTTTTTAGAGACCCTAGAAAATAAAATGGCAATCATTGCAATTGTTTTATGTCACACTGGATTTGTGCAGTCTTTCAAACACAATTTTTATGGAAAAAATACACTTTAATGAATTAAAAAAACGAAACAATAAAGTTAGCCCAATTTTTTTGTAGAATGTGAAAGATGATGTTACGTTGAGTAAATAATTACCTAACATGTCATGCTATAAAATTGTACACGCTCGTGGAATGGCGACAAACTAAGGTACTGAAAAATCTCCACAGGTGACACTTTAAAAATGTTTACATGTTACCTGTTAAGAGTTACATAGGAGGTCTAATGCTAGAATTATTGCTCTTGCTCTAACGATCGTGTTATTACATTACATATGCGGGAGCAACTTACGTATGCGTTCGCTTCTGCGCATGAGCACGGTGGGACGGGACACTTTGATTTTTTTTATTTATTTATTTTACTTTTTATTTTTACACTGTCTCTTTATTAATTCTTTTATAACTTTTATTCCTATTACAAGGAATGTAAACATCCCTTGTAATAGAAATACTGTAAGCATGACAGGTTCTCTTTGTTGAGAGATCTGGGGTCAAAAAGACCCCAGATCTCTCATTTACCATTAAAATAAAAAAAATTAAAAAAAATCAGCCCTTTAAGCCCAAGAGGCGGAAGTGACGTAGAGCCGAGTGGGGGCTATCCTGCCCGGACAACAAAGGGATCAGATCGGCTCCAGGCTTACCGATAGCTCCAATAAGCTCGGAGACAACTGGGAAGCTTCAGGAGGGGGAGGGGCACCTCCCCCGTTGCCTCTAAGGCCTCATACACACGGACGCCGATGCATAACGCCGAAGAAAACAACCATTTTTTTTCCTTGACGTCGAGCCCAACGTTTTGTTTATTTTTTAACCACTTCAGCCCCGGAAGGATTTCCCCCTTTAGGACCGGAGCCCTTTTTGCGATTCGGCGCTGCGCTGCTTTAACTGACAATTGCGCGGTCGTGCGGCGTTGTACCCAAACGAAATTTGCGTCCTTTTTTTCCCACAAATAGAGCTTTCTTTTGGTGGTATTTGATCACCGCTGCGTCATTTCTGATCGCCGATATAAACAAAAGAAGAGCGACAATTTTGCAAAAAAACACAAATTTCTTACTTTTTGCTAAAATACAAATCCAAAAAAATATATAGAAGAAGAAGTCATGCCCATGTTTATGCCACCGTCCTATATAGAGACCAAGAATTGGGTATACCTCTAAGCCACCAGGACTAAGAGAACCAGATAAGTGGACTTTGTCGGCATAAATGAAACTGATGGTTGTAATAATAATAAAATTAATTTATTGTATATAACAATTAGGGTTAAAAAAGAGAAAGACACGTGACGCGTGTCAATGAAATGAAAAATACAACAAAATATACAAGACCAAGAGAATCAGGACCACCGAATCTCCATATGGGTTAAGAACCAGAGATATATCCTGCCACCGTATTTGTACCCGTACTGAAGAAGAAGATATATAAAAAAACCTAAACATAAAATCGTTTTTCATTCTTTAAACACAAAAAAACGTTTTAACAGCGAGAAGAAAACAAATATAGCCGCTAGTCTTTACTGCGTCGCCACTAGTTTATGGTGGTTTTCTTTCGA
>BLSH010286103.1:1537401-1573067 GCA_018402905.1 Glandirana rugosa | reverse complement strand
TAGCGTTTATACTCCTTCTTATATTTAACCGGTTTTGGCTACTTTTTTTTAAAAAAAATATATAAAAAAACTGGTTCTTAACCCATATGGAGATTCGGTGGTCCTGATTCTCTTGGTCTATTCACCTGAAACAGCCGTATTTACTTTGACTACCAACATTATTATTATTTTACTTAAATAACATATATTGTTAATCCCAATTTTTTCTCTTTCTGTGCACTGCGCACAGTTACTTTACTTTTTATGTTGTTTTATATGTATATTGTTTATCATTCTGATGTTAAACCGTATACTCAGTCCCTACTATGTCCATGGGCTGGGTTCATCGGTTACTCGGACTTCCTACTCCAGCTGCGCAAAGCGTGTCAGCACGAAGTAGACCTGGCAATAAATTCATTTTATTATTATTACAACCATCAGTTTCATTTATGCCGACAAAGTCCACTTATCTGGTTCTCTTAGTCCTGGTGGCTTAGAGGTATACCCAATTCTTGGTCAAAAAAATATATAAAAAAAATTTTTTTTCATCGGTTTTGGCCAATTTATATTCTTCCTCATATTTGCGATAAAAAAAAATCGCAATCGGCGTTTATTGATTGGTTTGCGCAAAAGTGGTTGCGTTTACGGATGATGAGAATTCATTTCTTGGGGTTTTTTTTATTTTTTCTTTTTTACTAGTAATGGCGGCGATCTGCGATTTTTAGCGGTACTGCGATATTAGGGCGGACATGTTGGAACATTTTGACACTTTTTTGGGACCATTGGCATTTATACAGCGATCAGTGCTATAAAAATGCACTGATTACTGTGTAAATGCCATTGGCAGTGAAGGGGTTAACCTGCAGGGGGCGCTCTAAGGGTTAACTGTGTTCCCTGGGCGTGTTCTAACTGTGGGGGGACTGCCCTAGCAGGGGAAGGGAAGTGACCACACCTTCCGTGTAGAGGAAGGCTGTGAATCACAGCCCTTCCCCCTTCACAGAACGGAGGTCCGTGTTTACTTACACGGACCTCCGTTCTTTCACTCCGGGGGGGGCATCGCGGGTGGCCGGCGGCAATCGAAGCCGTCGCACCCGCTCCCTGGCCCTCCCCGGACTTAGTGAGCGTGCGGGCGTGCCTCCGGCGGCGCGCACACGCTCACTGGGCGCGATCTCGCAGCCGCAGGAGCGCCACCTTGTCGCCGTCAATTGCCGATTGACGGTCGGCAAGCGGTTAAGAAACGTCCGTGTGTATGAGGCCTGAAAGTGATCTACCACTGGGACCACTTTTATCAGATACATAATCACCCACAGTACAAAATAATAAGAGGGTTATGGCAGCTAACTGCTGCCATAACAACAGTATTTAATGTCAAAGACATAAATGTACTGTGGGCGGTCGTCAGTGATAATACTATACACTGTCACTATACTAATGGCAATGGCTGGGAAGGGGTTAACATCTAGGGCAATCAAGGGGTTAAAAGTGTGCCTAACTATGTGTAATGTGTGTAAAGTGTCCTGCTTTGCAGGGATGAGAACCGAGAGATTGCTCCCTTCTTACAGAGCTCTGTGTTATTTATAACACAAGAGCTCTGGGCTGTGATTTCATTGCTCATGACAGACTTGCTGACAGCGGGAGCTGGGTGGGGGTGCGCATGCGCTTGCCCTAAACCCGGAAGTAGGCAGCAACATACAGTTAAGTAAATTTGCCTACTGCCGCCGCTAGCCTACAGTACATTGCAGGAGGTCAGTCGGCAAGTGGTTAAAAAGCAAATAGCAACTTTTTGCAACAATATTTACCCCCACACATTTAAGGTGCAAACGTGGTTCTGATCATTTATAAGAATTACTTAATGAAAACAAAGAACAAATATAAAGAATAAAATAAAATAATGTACCTAAATCGGTATTAAACCCATACCCAAAATATAACGTATTGCAGCGTACCAATCATTAGATGTGGTGGCTGCATTCATTTTCTGTTTTAGGCTTTTCCCTCCTTTCACCAGGTGATCTGTATAGTAACATGCCTACATTCTGGATGAGTCTGGGGGCATGGGAGTGTTAGATTTACTAGCAGATTTAGACACACTACACTAATTGCAGCTAACACTTGCTTAACACTTATCCTTTTGGGATAAAGGTTTTACATAAATAAATAAAAGCTGATCATTGTACCCACCCTTGTCAGTATTAAATGATTTGTCTCAACCTTCTAGCTACTACATCTAAATGACAGATTTCTCTGTTGGAAAATAACACACTGGCTGGATCGCCTATGTGAGAGAAAGCCTTAAAAACAAAACTAAAGAAGCCATCACAACTAAGAATTGATAAGCTGTAATACATGAAATGTTTGCTTTTGGATTTAATACTGCTTTGGAGCTAAATTCCAGGAAAATATAACAAACACTGCCCTCTTTAAACAAAATAAGTGAGACTGGAGCTCAGTGATCATTTAAAGGGGGGGATAGAGGGAGCCTAAAACGTTAATGAAGAAACAGTGCATTAAATGCATTACAGTACACAACAATGTTAATTTAAAGACTTTTCAAAGCTAACACATTTGAAATCCTGATTGGCAGGGGCGTACCTAGAGCATTTGGCACCCGGGGGGGATCCTATATCTGGCACGCCCCCAAAAATGTAAAAACACCCACATAGTGTAATCCCCCTTGTACTCCCCTGTGTAAATACCCACAGTGTACTGCCCCCAAAGCGCTCTCCCTCAATGTAATCCCATCCCATGTAAATCCCCCCAGCATAATCCCCCATTGTACCCCTCTTGTGTAAATCCCCCTATTGTAATCTTTCCCCAATGTAAAAGTGGAACCCCCAATGTAATTCTCCCCAAGTGTAATCCCCCCATTGTAAAAATGGTACCCACCCAGTGTAAAAGTGGAACCCCCCAATGTAATTCCCCCGAAGTGTAGTCCCCCCAGTGTAAAAATGGAACACCCCAGTGTAATCCCCCCCAATGTAATCCCCCAGTGTAGTCCCCCCCAATGTAATCCCCCCAGTGTAATCCTCCCAATGTAAAAGTGGAACCTCCCAATGTAATCCCCCCCAGTGTAAATCTCCACAGTGTAACAGTGGAACCCCCCCTTTCCCCCAGTGTTTCCCCCCCTCTAGTGTAAACATACCCAGCCAGCATAATTCCCCATTGCATAATCCCCCATTGTATTCCCCCTATGTGAACCCCCCTCCGATGCGCACCCGGCTCCGTCCACATGGTGACATGGATGGATGTCCCTGCTCCCAGGCTGCGTCGTGGTGTGACAGTGCTGCCCTTCTCAATGCAACACCCAGTCCCGGCCTGGTGTCAGTCACCCCTCTGGCAGGTGTCAACCTGAAGCTTACCGCACCCGCATCCCCCACTGGGGCCCCGCATCCCCATAGCGACTGGGGCCAGGCAGACTGAGACATTCGGAATGTCAAATTTCAAACATTCCAAAACAGTACACACATGGCGATGATGGCGGGTGCGGGTCTCTCAGGCCTGGTTTTACAGTGCAGCAGTGGTGGGTGGGTGGAGGGCGGCGGAGGCAGAAGAAGGAAGCGGAAGCGCGGAGCACCAGGCAGACCATACCACTGCGGTGCTGAGGGGTGTTCTAATTCCAACAATCCAACTAAAAAAAAAAAAGAGAGAGCAGCCAGGGCTGAGGGGCTCTTGCCGACGAGATGTGCACAGTGGGAGCGCACCCCACTAGAGAGATACCATCATGCCACACTGTGACTGAACACCCCCCAAAATGTGGCACCCGGGGCGGCCCTGCCCCCCACTTGGTCCACCCCTGCTGATTAGAGTTCTTTTGTGGGTGCCCCTTATCTTATATCTAGAGCTAAATATATACAATATACAAAACACAAATTAAATTAAGTTGCAGCCAATAACATTCAATTGCAATGTTTCATTTTTTAAGTTAGAAATGAAGTGACTCTCTTAGAGGTCTATTTATAAAAATAAATAAAAAATGTTGGGCTATGGAAACACTTTAGGCACGTGTAAAATATTGCTGTAAAGTAAGGATGCTTTCAAAAGAATGCAATGAATAATTTTGACGTATTAATTAAAAACCTATGAAGTACATATACAAAAGAAAAATGAAAACAAACCAATATGTGTCCACTAGTGATAAGCCAAACTGCCCTGGTTTCAATTCAAACAGGGTTTCAATTCAAGAAGTTTGGATAGCAAACCCGAACCCTCTCGTAATCAAAATGGTAGCTGAAACTGTTAATTCAAAAATGGACACTTACTGGCCTAATGGGCGGTGTCAAAAAATGCACAAAAAATTCATAGGGTTTCTCTAAATATCCATACCAGATCCTTAAAGGACAAGGAGGGACACCTCTGGCAAAGCGCCTTTTCCACATGTTGATGAGGATAAGGGCCTCTTCCCCTCAACCCTGGCCAGTGGATGTGTGGGTCTGCTGGCAGGGGGCTTATCAGAATCTGGAGGCCATCGTTAATAATAAGAGGGCCCCAGATACCACCCCTTCCCCATGTGAATGAGTCTGGGATCCCCAGATAAAGTCACGTGATTGGCAACATAACGCGTAGGGAGGAGACGATGACATCACGCTCATCTTGTGAGTGGCAAGACATACTGTTTCTTAAGGGGAAACACAGACTGTAATACTGAAGTGCACCAGATGTGTATACACTATTATATGAGTGTTTTTGATTGATGTTTAATAAAAATACAGTTTTTATTTATAAACACGGTTTAATTCATACAGTTTTTCATTCATACTGTATGTGGGAACACATAACATGTCAGCAGCAGTATTGTCACAAAACACAGTTAGGGAAGTAAGTAATACATAATTGCGTGGTTATATTATAATGAGTCTGGGGTACATAGTACCGCTACTCATTCACAAAAAAAAGTTGTAACCTGGAAATAAACACACCAATATATTTGACAAGACCATTATTATAAAAATCCCAAAATGTACCTCATTGTAAATCCATCATCAAACATCTCATTGAGCAATGCAGCTCCACATCAATCACAATGCCTTGCCAGGGGTTCCCCATGAGTGCGTGTTGCCAGGTATAGTTCAGTAGAGGAGGAGAGGACACTCTCCCCCTTCTTTCCTGGTCAGCCAGACTGTATGCTTGGATAAGGGTCTGATCTGGATTCTTAGGTGGACCCTTAAAATCCATACCAGGCTCAAAGGACCTGGCAATGTAAGTGAATGGGACAGGTGATATTAGTGATTGTTTTTTTTGGTTTTTTTTTCGGATCAACTTCGTCTATGGACCTAAGGGCCTACGGTCCTTCAACTTCGATGTTTGTTTTGCTATTCCAGCGTCATCAAATAATGACTTCACATCATGTCCGAGTTTTCTTATTTCATTATTCTTTATTTTATTTATATTTTATTTTATATATATATATTTTTTTTTTTCCCATCAAGAATGCAAGCCTGAGCAATCTTAAACATTTCCGCTTGGCCCTCTTATCTACTAAATTTTTTCTACCTTCCATATATGCGCCATCATCCCTTTAGCCTTACATCCCCTCCAACACGTTGCATATTTCTCGGCCTGAATTTTTGCTCTCTGGGGTTAAATACCATTGTGCAAAACACTTGTAGTTCATTTCCCATGTCCTACTGTCCATTGCTGATTTTGATACTAGTGTCATAATCTTTTCCAATCGGTGCTCCCCCACCTTTTGCCCAATTATTTTTCCCATTTATCGATGGCGGTCTCTCCTCTTCTTCCAATGTCATCAACATCATATATTCTCGAGGCTCCCCCTTTTTTGTTTGTCATACAAATTTTTTCCATTGGTGTTAATTATTTTTCTGTTCTTAGTAGGTGAGGTAATGATGTGACGAAATGTCTCAATGGCAGATACCTCCATGCATCGATCTCCACAAAGTCCCCCTTCCCCTTTAATTCCTCCAACGTGGCTATTCTCCCCTCCACCATAATATCTTTTAATTTTATCGTGTCCCGTTTTATCAATTTTCCAAACAACTCCGTCTTCCCTGGTGCAAAATATTTAGTACCACAAAGTGGAGTGTACGGGGAGTTATATTTCCATTTATTCTGTACAAAAATATTATCCCACTCTTTAAAAAATATGTGTGTCAGTTTGCTTGTGTTTTTATCAAAATCTCTATATTTAGGTGGGACCCAAACTTCTTTTCCTAGTTGGCTCTTGCTAATTGTGTTTTCCAATTTCACCCACTCCTTCCCTGTGTTATTCACTCATGCTATCACCCGTGAAAGTATATTTGCCGTGTAATTTTTTTAATATCTGGTACCCCTAGCCCCCCTCGCACTTTCCCCCTCTTCAAAACTACAAATTTAATTCTTGGCCTCTTGTTTTTCCATTTAAATTACTGATCGTTAAAGTGGAACTTTACCCATGACAACTTGACAAAAAAATAATGTTCTTTAGCAAGAAACATACATTCCACATTAATAATTATGCTACCATAATTAGTGTGTGCTATAAATTGCCTAAAGCATTATTCCTGTTTCTTCTTGTCCGAGGCTGCCATTTTGCTGAAGCCCAGAGTAAGTAGTAAATCTTTAGGCTGCCGCTGTCAGCAGATGGGCATCTCGTGGCTCTGATTTTTGCCAAAATATAGAGAGCAACTGCGTATGTGCAGAGCAGGGTGATACAGTGTATTACTGGATTCTAAACAGTATAGGCTTTTATTTTTAATGTTTTACATAGCTTTACCTTTAGGGACTCAGCAATGCCAGCACTCGCAGATGTCCTAAACATTGACAGGGAGAAGTGTAATAATAGAAGACCAACCACAGTTATATTGATGATTGGCTCCCAACAAATGGGTAAAATGTTATTTGTGATCAGTCCAAACATTCAGCTCACCCATAGTGTCCACCATTTGTCTTTCACAACAGCATAAATGTACATGCAAAAAGTTTTTCTTTAGGAATTCAGCAGGTAGGTTATTTCAAACTTCTAGGAGAAATGTTCACAGTTCTTTTGTTGATTTAGACTGTCTTAGCTGCCTCTGTCTGTTCATGATCTCAGAAAGACTTGATGATATTGAGATCAGGACTGTGTGGGGGCCAAACCATCACTTTCAGGACTGTTTGTTTTTCTTTTCACTGAAGATAGTTCTTTACTATTTTTTCTGTATGTGTGGGGTCATTGTCCTGCTGCAGAATGAATATGGCTTGGTATTGCATGATGTCTCACTTGTCACTTACTTGTCTAACTTAAAAAATGTTCTGCCTGTGAGAGACCTTGTTGATGCGTAACTCTACCCTGTGTCTTGTTGCAATCCTCATTCTTGCCATTGTACAAACTTTACATTGAACTGTTTTCAGAGACTTCAGCTTGTTAGAAGAAAATGGCTTTGCATCAACCATTTTTATTCCTCCTACATAGCTGATTTTGTTTAAATAATGACTGTATTTAACCTACATGTTACCTGTTTGACATTTAGCACCTTTTGGTATTTAAATGAGAAGTACATCCAAAGCTTGTTTGGCTGTACTTCTCCTGTGGATCAGAAGACCGCAGTGTGTTCTCCACTCCTGTGACCTGTTTCGACAGCGGGCTGAAGCCCGCTGTTGGCTGACGTCTCAGAGCCGCTCCAGGCTTGGGAAAGATTGTAACAATATGGTTGGGATCCACCCACATGCCTGGACTGCCACCCAACTCAGCCTAAGCCCGCCGCTCTCACCCCCTTCACAGCCCAGCGCTCCAGTGAGCGAGGAGGGTGTAGAGCAGACAGGAAAAACTGGCAGTCACCAATACTCTGCTTGAGGAGCTCTGAGAACCAAGCGATCAATGACTGATGCTGCATCCACCTAGGTAAGCATGAATCTAAAATTGTCAACACTTCTCTCAACGCTGGACTGTATGCCTGAAAAATCTTTATAGTGATTGTAAATCTTGACATATACACAGTAAAGTAACTGGCCTCGGGTGATACCCAGAGATTAAACAAATCCTCCTACACCAATTGTACCTGTTTATCTACAGCCATCTTTCTCCTACATGCATTCAAAGTGCAGAATGTACACAGGATCTCTCAGCTCTGAAAATCAGGGGGTGGAGAGCTGAAATTACATCAGTCAGGAGAGGTCCGAGAGCTGATTGGAGGAAATTGACGCCCCCCCCCCCGCACACAAAACACAGGAACAGATTTGAGGTTGTCAATCAGCTGGAACTCTCTCTCATATCAGCATTTTTCTCTTGGTGTTAGGAAAACTTGTCAGAATTGACTCATGCTTATAGCAGAGAAGTGAAAAATTACACTTGGTGCTCTGGATTGAAACAAGTATATGCTATAGAGCAGTGGTTCTCAACTCCGGTCCTCAGGACCCACCAACAGGCCAGATTTTAAGTATTACCTTGGGGAGATGCAGACTAGAATACTGCAATCACTGAGCAGCAAATGCTATCACCTGTGATGTATTTCAGTTATCCTGCAAACCTGGCCTGTTGGGGGGTCCCGAGGACTGGAGTTGAGAATCACTGCTATAGAGGGATATGCATTGTTACATAGTTACATAGTTAGTCAGGTTGAAAAAAGACACAAGTCCATCTAGTTCAACCAATTAAAAAAAAAAAAACAACAACAATACAATCCCATATACACAATCTTATAGCTGCAGTTGATCCAAAGAAAGGTGAAAACCCCAGCAAAGCATGATCCAATTTGATACAGTGGGGAAAAAACTCCTTCCTGATTCCCCGAGAGGCTATCGGATATTCCCTGGATCAACTTTACCTATAAATGTTAGTTATTTTATGTACATTTAGGAAAGAATTTAGGCCTTTTTTAAGACAATCTACTGAGCTGACCAGAACCACCTCTGGAGGGAGTCTATTCCACATTTTCACAGCTCTTACTGTGAAGAAACCTTTCCATTCTTGGAGATAAAATCAGATTTCCTCTAGACATAAAGAGTGCCCCTTTGTCCTCTGTGATGACTTTAACCTCAATACAGGGCACTTTCACCCCCTTCCTGCCCAGACCAATTTTCAGCTTTCAGTGCTCTCACACTTTGAATGGCAATTACTCAGTCATGCAACACTGTACCCAAACAATTTTTTTATCATTTTGTTCACACAAATAGAGCTTTATTTTGATGGTATTTAATCAAAATACCTGATATGAGCCACGCCATACTGGTGTATGATTTATTCATGCTGTTCATTCATTGGCATCTTGTAAGTAGCTTTGTTTATGCACAATAAATAGCTATTTTATACAGATTGCACTATGATTATCCCTTTGTCTTTTTGAGTCACCGTGGATCCATCTATCATGCTGGTTACAAGTCGGTTCATTTTCTTCAGTCTGCCTGGTCAAGAATCACCCTTACCCTCACCAGTACCTAAGCTTTTTTGACCTTCTG
The DNA here is from genome assembly GCA_018402905.1 of Glandirana rugosa. Lineage (NCBI taxonomy): Eukaryota > Metazoa > Chordata > Amphibia > Anura > Ranidae > Glandirana > Glandirana rugosa. Next base: position 1,563,719 of record BLSH010286103.1, on the reverse strand, counting down.
GTTGAAAAGCAATAGGTCCATATTTTCTGGTGAGTGGGGGGCACAAGAGTGTTCCTGGCACTTGGCACCATTTGCACTGATTTGTGTGGAGCACTGGAGAGCACCTTAAGCACTTTGTCACTTTTAAAGATTAAAAGGACACTACTTGACATTGCACTAATTTGTTTTTGGACTATAAAGGACATCTTTGTCCATGTAATTGGCATTTTGGGAGAGTTACATAATTTGTGTCACCAATACAGGGTTGGCGCTGTTTATAGATATAATACACATTCAGCAGGCTTTCACCTGAGTACAACAGCCCCCTGTTTGCAATAATTTCACTGTATATGTATTATGGTTTGCATTTACGTTTGTTAATTTGTGATTTATTTATTTATTTATATAGTGATTTTAGTGAGACACATACACAGCGCAGATTTTTTAGTTTTTAGACATTCCAAGGTATTTAGTAAGAGGCATGGTGAGTTTTTTTAAAGTTGTAATTTTTTCCCACAATTAAATGTATTTATTTATTTATTTATTTTACACAAAATTGTCATATTAACAAGTTATTTCTCACACATGGCATAGGCATACTTGCAATGACACCCCAAAACACATTCTGCTACATGTCCTGATATGGCAAAACCACATGTGTGAGACTTTTACACAGTCTGGCCACATACAGAGGCCCAACATCCAAGTAGCACCTTCAGGCGTTCTAGGAACATAAATTACACATACAATTTCCTGACTTATCACACTTTTTGAGGCCCTGGAGCACCAGGACAATGGAAACGCCCACAAAATGACCCCATTTTGGAAAGCAAACACCCCAATGTATATTCTATGAGCCATTATGAGTTTTTTAAACATGTCATTTTTTTCCACAAGTTTTTGGAAAATGTGGAAAGAAAATGAAAACACATTTAATTTATAAGATATTTCTAACACATAGCATGTACATAGCAAGAATTACACCCCAAAATATATTCTGCTACTCCTCCCGAGTATAGCGATACCACATGTGTGAGACTTTTACACAGCCTGGCCACATACAGAGGCCCAACATGCAGGGAGCACCCTCAGGTGTTCTAGGGACATAAATTACACATCTAATTTCCTGGCTACCTATCACAGCTGTGAAGGCCCTGGAGCACCAGGACAATAGAAACACCCACAAAATGACCCCACAAGACAGGTACTTGGGTACTCTGATGGGCTGCAGATCAGTACTCAGTTATTCTGATGGGCTGGAGAGAGGTACTCGGTTACTCTGATGGGCTGAAGACAGGTACTCGGGTACTCTGATGGGCAGGAGACAGGTACTTGGGTACTCTGATGGGCTGGAGACAGGTACTCGGGTATTCTGATGGGCTGAAGATAGGTATTCAGGCACTCTGATTGGCTGCAGATAGGTACTCTGATGTGCTGCAGATGGGTACTCTGATGGCCTGGAGACAGGCACTCTGATGGGCTGGAGATAAGTACTTGGGTACTCTGATGGGCTGCAGATAGGTACTCAGGTACTCTGATGGACTGCCGACAGGTATTCAGGTACTCTGATGAGCTGGAGACAGGTACTCTGATGGGCTGGAGACAGGTGCTCGGGTACTCTGATGGGCTGGAGACAGGTACTTGGGTACTCTGATGGGCTGCAGATAGGTACTCAAGTACTCTGAGCTGCAGATAGGTAGTACTCGGGTTCTCTGGTCTGCAGATAGGTACTCAGGGCTGCATATAGGTACTTGGGGCTGCACATAGGTACTTGGATACTCTGGGCTGCAGGGTACTCTGATGGGCTGGGACAGGTACTCGGGTAATCTGATGGGCTGGTGACAGGTACTCGGGTACTCTGATGGACTGGTAACAGGTACTTGGGTACTCTGATGGGCTGGTGATAGGTACTCGGGTACTCTGATGGGCTTACAGGCAGGTACTCTGGTACCCTGATGGGCTTACAGATAGGTAATCTTATGGGCTTATAGAAAGGTACTCTTAATTTTGTGGGCAGTCAGCGCACAGTACTGTAATACAGTAACTTGCTGTTTCCAGATCTTCCCACACACTGTGGAGGAGAACCTGGTAATAGCAAGTTACAGCCGTTTGTTGCCATTTGTGACCAGCTGTGATTGGACACAGCTGGTCACGTGGTAAAGAGCCAATTTCATTGACTCATTACCCTGACTGGGGATGGGCTGTGTCTGAGGGACACGTCTCATCTTCGATTCCCGCCATGCATGCCCTGGGGGGCATGCATGAGTGGCGAGAACAAGGACAACACATGTGCCAGGCTGTGATTTTACACAGCTGGTCACATGGTAAAGAGCCATTTTCATTGGCACACCTCATCCCCAACCGCCGCGCTGTGCACATTTGGGGCTGTGCCAATACCATCCTCATTATGGACATGAGCTCCCCCATGCTCCTTTGTATACACAGAGCTGAAGAAAGTTTTTAAGAAATTTGCCTTCTCCTTGTCCCCAGTCACCCACTCCAGATTATTTTGTAAAGGGCCTACATGCTCAGACCTGACTTTTTACTATTAATATATTTGAAGAGTTTTTTTGGGAGTTTGTCCTACTATATTTTGTCATCTGTCATTTGTTATGCATTTTTGTGTCCTTGATTTCCTTTTTACATATTCTGTTATATTCTTTGTTACATTTTAACGATGATAGTGTTCCTTCATTTTTTATTTTTTAAAAGCCCTTTTCTTATTATTTATAGCTTTTTTAACTTTGGCTGTGAGCCACATAGGTTTTATTTTTAGCCTTTTAAACGTATTGCCCATGGGAATATACTTTGCAGTGCGTTTGCATACAGTCTTTTTGAAGAATTCCCACTAATGTTCTGTGTTCATCAATGCCAATATTCCCTCCCAGTTTCCCAGTCTCCTGGAGAGTAGCCCTCATCCTTGTTCATATTTCATATCTGAGATTTACAATCACTTTAACTGTGTGTCAGGGAAAATTGGTGCCGTTTTAAATGCAAAGTGTTGACTAACCATATATTGACTTGATTTAGAACGTATTTCTGTCAGTTCACTTTGTAGGTTGATCTGTTAGTGCGTATGCGTTGAGAATTTTATAAATACCTGATATCTGTACTCCTTCCTGCCAATCCCTCCAAGACTATTTGCTCAAAAGGGAACGGAAGTGAGAACTGCAGATTGGTAGCTATGGCTTGGGCATAGTGGCGGGTTTGCAAATATCCATAGAACTCCTTATCCGGTAGACCATATTTGTTCCGTATTTCGGAAAATGTTAATAGCTTCCAGGATCTGGGGTCCACCAACTGTCCGAAGTGGAATAAGCCCCACGAGGACCATGGGGAAGACATCTGAGAAGTGAGGCCCATCGGCATCTGGGCGTTAAATAGGAATGAAGTCAACAGGGACTTCTCTGACTTAAGTTCATATTTTTGGTGTAGTTTAGTTAGAATGACCTTTTTAATCGAGGCAATACGACCTAAAAGGGAGATATGGTATGACTTCCATTTTTTGACCAGTGCCCTAATTGGCATGTATGACGGGGGAAATTAGCCTGATATAAAGAGGCAAAAGACGAGGCGAGCTGGATTCCTAAGTACTTCAGCGTCTCAGTTTTCCAGCTATAGGGGAAGTAGGATTTTAAATGCTCAACTTCCTCTTTCTGAATATTAATTGGGAGGGCTTCAGATTTGGAGGTATTTATTTTAAAACCCGAAAGACTCCCATAGGTTTCTAGTACAGCATTAATATTTGGCAGGGATGTCCTAGGGTGGGTCGGTGAGTATTACGTCATCTGCGAATAGTGACAATTTAAATTACCTGCCCCTAACTGGTAAGACCTGTTTGTGCGGGTGCCCACGAATGGTCGCCGCCAGAGGTTCAACACACAGGGCAAACAGGAGAGGTGAGAGCGGCAAAGGGCATCTTGACCTGGGATGTGGGGTTTGTGTAGAGGTGTTGGATTGCCCTCAGGAAAGGCCCCTGAAATCCCATATATTGCAGTGTGGCGAACAGGAAGGGCCAACCCAGGCGGTCGAATGCCTTTTCTGCATCTAAACTTAGCACCTGGGTCTCTGTGCCCTCCCTATTCGCCACATCTATCAAGTCTATGATCCTCTTAGTATTGTCCCCCGCTTGTCTCCGAGGTACAAAGACTACCTGATCCTTATGTATCACGGAGGGGAGCACCTGATTCAGTAGCAGAGACAACAATTTAGTAAGCATTTTTAGATCTGCATTTAGTAAAATGATAGGAGTGAGGGATCTTTTTCCGGCTGGACATATTCGATTGTTCTGATAGTTTCCTGGCTAGTAGGGAATGAGCTTTATTGCCTTTATCATAATATATTTGTTTAAGTCTGGCCAAGGCTTTTTCCACTCGGCCCAATGCCAGATCCCTAAGGGTTGCACGCAGGCGGATGATTTTTTTTGAGTAGGGACAGTGATGGTAATGTCTGTAGGCGGTTATCTAGGGTTTTAAGTTTACGTTGGTTTGTAGTCTAACTTCCCTATTGTTGTTCTTTATGACCGAGGATATGGCTATGCATTGGCCACGGAGGACCGCCTTATGGGCTTCCCATAAGGTTGAGGTTGAAATATCAGGAGTATTATTTTCCGCAAAATATTGTTTTATGGTTGTTTCAAGCCCTAATTTGGAGGGGGTTGATGTAGAAGAAAGTGCCACTGAGTTGGCCTTGGAATCTGCGAGGCCAGGGCTATCGTAATCATGATGGGGGCATGGTCAGACCAAGAGTTTGGTAGGCTCTGTATAGACTTAGTGATGTGGAGCATTTTGTTGTTAACAAAAAAGTAGTCTATGCGTGAATGAGTGTGATGGAGGGCAGAATAAAACATATACATATGGTCCCCTGGATGACATACTTTCCAGGCTTCAAATAGTGTGTAGCACCTAGTTAGTTGACGAAAATGTCCAAAGTCGCGTAATATCCTGGTTTGTGAGGATCAGGGGTTCACTACTTTGCGATCAAGCGCTTCAGATTGAGTCAAATTAGAGTCCCCTCCTATGACAAGCAAATTGGGTGTGAATCGAAAGAGACGGGTAAATACACGAGTGGGAAAACCGACTTGACGGGAATTTGAGGCATAAAGGGCACATAGAGTAATTGGCTGTGTCAGCCATAAGCCACGTAGGATTACAAAATGCCCCCGTGGGTCAAGGTAGGAATCAATGCAGGAGAATGGAGAACCTCTTTTAAAAAGTATCGCTACTCCCACCCTTTTACGGGGGCTAGAGGCCTGGTATATTTGTAGGAAGTATCTGGAGGCAAAGGCAAAGGAGCTCCCGTTCGTGAAGTGGGTTTCTTGGATCATTATTATGTCCACCCTAGATTGCCTAAACTCTCGCAACGCCAGATGTCTCTTTTTATTAGAGTTTAGCCCATGGGCAATAAGCGACAGTATCTTAGCTATTATTAAGGGTCAAGGAGAAAAAAGTTTGCTTATACTTAACTTCTGTAGGTTGTAGGTTTTCGCTTTGTGGGGTCTGGGAGTGCAGCACCACCTGGACACGTCCTGGGCCAGGACCGCAGGTAAAAGGCAGGCTTGAGGGAGCATAAGACAAAAAGAAAAGGTATAAGAAAAGGACATTACCAGTACAGGTATACACATTAACACTGAAAAGGTTCATGACTGAGTAAGTCTATGGGACCCGTTAGACACAGGACCTAGTTAGTTCCTATATATCCTCCCGGGCCGGGACTCAGCAGAATCGGGTTACCGCAAGCCAGGGGGATATAGACGGACAAATCTGTAGCAATAGGTAGGTACGTTCAAGAATACACTAAGAAGAAGAAACTCTTAGAGGACGAACCAGGAGAGGTTAGTAACCAAAGTTCGACTAGTCTCTAGTTTCATAAGGAACAGGCCCTATGATCTTGAGCCATCTGAAGCTGTTGCACTAAGGAGGGGTGTTAACTATTATCTGAATAACTACATAACAACAAAAGCCACTATAGCCTTATATAGGAGTACAATAACAGTTGTTAGCAGTAGTATGCTAGGTCTATGGTAGAGGGCATCGAGCTAGTCAGCCATTTCTTGGTTTGGCCATTTTACCGGGTGTCTCTGGGCCCCAGGAGCGCTTAGGTGGTGACCCCTTTTGCCACACTGCTGGAGGTGGAGACTAGGTCCCATTCAGGGAGCTGAGGAGCCGGGATTTCCAGGATGTTGCAGAATATGTTAATGTCTTCTGGGTATCTCAATACAGCTGACCTTCCTTGGCATTTTGCCGTGAGGCTGAAGGGAAAACCCCAGCGGCAGGTGATGTCGGCTTCTTGAAGAGATCGCAGTAGAGGCTGAAGGAGCCTGAGTTTCTGTTATCCAAGATAAGTCTGGGAATAGTTGGACAGGGGAATTGTCGAATACAGTCCTACTTTGGGATCGCACCTTGTGCATGATGTCCTCTTTCAAGGGAAAAGAGTGAATTCTGCAGATGACATCACGCGGCTTAGAAGCAGGACCTTTTGGGCTTAAGGCTCTGTGGGCTCTGTCCATCTCTATAGGTTTGGTGGTGGGTTCGCCCAAAAGGTCGTTGAATAGGGTTTGTACAGTGGATTGCAGGTCCTCAGGGCCCTCAGGTTCCAGGAGGCCCCTCACACGGATTTTATTTCTGCATCCTCTATTGTCCAAGTCCTCAAGGTGGCGTTGCATATCTCTAAGCATGGTACAATTATCAGCTCCCTAGACGATGCACTGACAGTTTAGCTTCCTGTATCTCCTCCTCCGCCATTTCCATCCTGTCTGCCAAGTGTTTGAGATGTGCATGCAAAACGTGAATTTCCTTGCGACACGTGGACTTAGCGTCCTCTATTAACTGCTTAAAGTCCTCCTTAGTTGGTATGGCCTGTAAACAAACATGCCAAGGGGTTGGGATAAGAGGTGGCTGAGCGGACTCCATTTGTTGTGCTTGTCCAGGATAAGGTGACGGTGGCCGCCGGGACCCTTGTAAGCTCTGGTAAGCATTGGGGCGGGCAGGTTGAGGCAGGGGGACCCATGGCTCATAACATTCCAATGGGGTGTAAGGTGGTGGTGGTGGTATACGTGTGAACAAGCTCAGGGGGCCATCCGGATGAGCTGGCATCCCCAAGACGTAGCAGCCCTTGTGATTTGGGGGAAGCATCAGCACAAGTGCCTGATGACTGCTGTGGCACCCATCCTTCCCATTTGGGCGTGGATGTGGGGGATGCCCAGCAACGGTGAGTGTCTGGGAGAGCTGGGAAGCCTGTGCAGGATGGCATCAGTGCACTGTGTGTACTGGTCTGGGGAGCGGCCTTGTAGGATGGTTTGAGCCTCATGTGGCGCCACCCCCCCAATATCCATCTGGGGTGGTAGACTCACCACTCCTGTGGTGCCCAGGGACCCTCTCCTTTCCACGGGTGCCGGTGTAAGCTGCTGGCAACATCTTGGCTGGGCCGCTCGGTGGTGTATCAGCCGGCCCAAAGAAGTCCTTAAGGCTAGTCACGGCTCCCAGGGGAGGGTGGGACGTTCCGCGGGACTTCATGGAGCGGGGTTGCTTAGGTTTGCCCATGAGACCACTGACAATAACCCCGATGTGCGCTGCTATACGGCGGGCCGATGGAGAGCTAGGCAGCTATGCTTCCATCCAAGTCAATCATGTACAAACAAAATGTAATAAAAGACAGCAAATCAATCACTTATGATCCTGCAGAAAACAAACTCCATGGGTTAATATGCAATACAGCTTGGTTTGACTGAAATTTATACTATTGACTGTCCTAGAGGAAAGGGGAAGATAAAGTGAAAGATACCAAGGAGGGTCAAAACTTATAGTAAACAAAAAATGATAATAAACAGTAAGCATATGGCAACAACCATTGGTATATACAGTGGGTACGGAAAGTATTCAGACCCCCTTAAATTTTTCACTCTTTGTTATATTGCAACCATTTGCTAAAATCATTTAAGTTCATTTTTTTCCCTCATTAATCTACACAAAGCACCCCATATTGACAGAAAAACACAGAATTGTTGACATTTTTGCAGATTTATTAAAAAAGAAAAACTGAAATATCACATGGTCCTAAGTATTCAGACCCTTTGCTCAGTATTTAGTAGAAGCACCCTTTTGATCTAATACAGCCATGAGTCTTTTTGGGAAAGATGCAACAAGTTTTTCACACCTGGATTTGGGGATCCTCTGACATTCCTCCTTGCAGATCCTCTCCAGTCCTGTCAGGTTGGATGGTGAACGTTGGTTGACAGCCATTTTTAGGTCTCTCCAGAGATGCTCAATTGGGTTTAAGTCAGGGCTCTGGCTGGGCCATTCAAGAACAGTTACGGAGTTGTTGTGAAGCCACTTCTTCGTTATTTTAGCTGTGTGCTTAGGGTCATTGTCTTGTTGGAAGGTAAACCTTCGGCCCAGTCTGAGTTCCTGAGCACATCCAGTGTACTTGGCCACATTCATCTTTCCCTCGATTGCAACCAGTCGTCCTGTCCCTGCAGCTGAAAAACACCCCCACAGCATGATGCTGCCACCACCATGCTTCACTTTTGGGACTGTATTGGACAGGTGATGAGCAGTGCCTGGTTTTCTCCACACATACCGCTTAGAATTAAGGCCAAAAAGTTCTATCTTGGTCTCATCAGACCAGAGAATCTTATTTCTCACCATCTTGGAGTCCTTCAGGTGTTTTTTAGCAAACTCCATACGGAATTTCATGTGTCTTGCACTGAGGTGAGTCTTCCATCGGGCCACTCTGCCATAAAGCCCCGACTGGTGGAGGGCTGCAGTGATGGTTGACTTTCTACAACTTTCTCCCATCTCCCGACTGCATCTCTGGAGCTCAGCCACAGTGATCTTTTGGGTTCTTCTTTACCTCTCTCACCAAGGCTCTTCTCCCCCGATAGCTCAGTTTGGCCGGACGGCCAGCTCTAGGAAGGGTTCTGGTCGTCCCAAACATCTTCCATTTAAGGATTATGGAGACCACTGCACTCTTAGGAACCTTAAATGCAGCAGACATTTTTTTGTAACCTTGGCCAGATCTGTGCCTTGCCACAATTCTGTCTCTGAGCACTTCAGGCAGTTCCTTTGACCTCATGATTCTCATTTGCTCTGACATGCACTGTGAGCTGTAAGGTCTTATATAGATAGGTGTGTGGCTTTCCTAATCAAGTCCAATCAGTATAATCAAACACAGCTGGACTCAAATGAAGGTGTAGAACCATCTCAGGGATGATCAGAAGAAATGGACAGCACCTGAGTTAAATATATGAGTGTCACAGCAAAGGGTCTGAATACTTAGGACCATGTGATATTTCAGTTTTTATTTCTTAATAAATCTGCAAAAATGTCAACAATTCTGTGTTTTTCTGTCAATATGGGGTGCTGTGTGTACATTAATGAGGAAAATAAATGAACTTAAATGATTTTAGCAAATGGCTGCAATATAACAAAGAGTGAAACATTTAAGGGGGTCTGAATACTTTCCGTACCCATTGTACATTATCAGTTATGGTCTAGCAGATGGCAGAAACCCAGTACTTCCATGCCTGTTCAAATTTCTTGGCCATAAGAACAAGCATTCTTTCATGTGTAATAAAGGTTGACTATAGTGGTGAGTTCTGATATGTTGGGCACCAGTTAATTATGCCATATTTTGGTAAATAGTGACTTGGCCGCTAAGAAAATCTGAAGTATGACATTATAGTATTGAGCGGGGAAATTTTCAATACCTTCAGTATTGCTAGGGCTGGGTCAGGAGATGTTAATACACTAATGAGACTTGCGGGTCCATAAAATGTGGAAAATAGTTCCCACTTGCCCACAACCTCTCCAGAAAAGAGGGGAATGATCTGAGAGAGAATTTGACCAGTCTGTAGGGGGTAAGATACCACCTAGTGGTGATTTTTTTGTGCTAGCTCCCTATGGTTAACACAATGTATTAACGTGTATGAATAGTATAAGTCTTTCAACCACCGTGTTTCTGAAAAGGAGGACTGTAAATCTATTCCACATTGTAATAAGGAGAATAAGATGTTCTTGGAGTGAGAGATAGGCTTGGCAAAGAATTCAAAGGAGAATGAAAATGAAATGGAGGTTTGAGATTGGTGTTTAGAAAATGTGAAATACACATGAAAAGGAAGGAATCTTTAGAAGGAATGTTAAATGTGGCCACCAGTTCAGAAAAGGGCTTAGGTGAATTGCTTTGGAGAAGGTCTTCTACCCAATGGATAGCAGAACCATGCCATGTCTTGGTTTGTAAGTGTAGTATTAGTTACAAAGCCAAAAGTAGGGTAAGTGTATCAGTATTAGATTTATGATATACTGAACTATGGACTAATACTCCCCAAGCCTTTGTTAGATGTCTGTACTGTGGGGGAAAGTGTTGCCAGATTCAAGGGAGACCAAATGTCAGTGAAAATTAGTTCTTTGAGGTCTAGAGAGTGGGATAGGACTGATCCCATGACCACATAAGGTATTTAGAGAAGGGGAGCCAATGTTTCAGTTGGGTAAGTAAGGATGCATACTAATAATCCAAAAGGTCCACAAAACCAACTCCGCCAGCCTTTTTGTGTTTGTTGAGATGTGCATAGGAACATTGTGCTCTTTTGTTTTGCCATACAAACGTTTAAAGAAGGGAGGTTAACCACTTCCCTACTGCCATATGCAGAATGATAGCCGGGAAGTGCTTCGGTTATCCTGACTGGGCATCATATGACGTCCAGCAGGATAACATGTCGGCGCACGCTCATGGGAGCACGCATAGGGGCGATCGTGGTGTGGTGGGTCAGTCTGACCTACCGCATGACCGATCAGCCATGACCAATCACAGCTGGTCACAGTGTAAACAGGAAAAGCCGTTTATCAGCTTTTCCACTACTCGCGTCTGCAGACGCAAGTAGTGGAGAGCCGATCAGCTGCTCTCCTGACAGAGGGGGGGTCTGTGCTGATTGCATATCAGCGCAGCCCCCCCTATGATCGCCACCCTAGGCCATCAGGGAGCCCGCCCAGGGACCACCAGGGATGTGCCCACCCAGGACCACCAGGGAGATGAGACTGTCACCAGTGAGCCAATCCTTGACCACCAGGGAGCCCACTCTAGACCACCAGGTAAGGGGCACAGTGCCCAACATGGATGGCACTCAGTGCCAACTTCAGATGCCATGCTAGACCACCAGGGAATTGGCCCCTATTAGTGCATCTATCATCTGCTGCCCACCAGTGCCACCTACCAGTGCCACCTATCAGTGCCCACCAGTGCCACCTATCAGTGCCCAGTGCCACTTATCAGTGCCCATCAGTGTCGCCTATGAGGGCCCATCAGTGCTGCTTATCAGTGCCCGTCAGTGCTGCATAACAGTGCCTGTCAGTGTGCATATCAGTGCCACCTATCAGTGCCCATCAGTGCTGCTTATCAGTGCAGCCTATCAGTGCCCATCAGTGCTGCATATATGTGCCTTATCATCAGTGCCCGTCAGTGCCACCTCATCAATGCCCGTCAGTGTAGCCTCATCAGTGCCCATCAGTGAAGGAGAAAATGTACTTATTTATAAAGTTTTGTGATAGAAACAGAGAAAAACTTTTTTTTTCAAAATTTTCTGTCTTTTTTTATTTGTAGCACAAAAAATAAAAACTGCAGAGGTGATCAAGTACCACCAAAAGAAAGCTCTATTTGTGGGAACAAAATGATAACAATTTTGTTTGGGCACAGCGTCTCATGACCACGCAATTGTCATTCAAAGCACAACAGTACTGAAAGCTGAAAATTGGTCAGATAGGGAAGTGTTTTAAGTGCATAGTATTGAAGTGGTTAACCAGTTCAGGACCGCGCTATAGTCGGCTACAGCGCGGCTCTGAAATGCCTGTAGCAGCTGCAGAACGGGGAACCACCGATGTAAACACATCGGTTCTCCGTTCTGTTACAGGGGACATGACAGATCTACTGATTCCTGTCACTGGGATCAGTTAGATCTGTTATGTCCCGACCAGCCCCCCCTCCCCCCACAGTTAGAACACACCCAGGGAACACTGTTAACCTCTTCACTGCCCCCTGCAGGTTAACCCCTTCACTGCCAATGACATTTATACAGTAATCAGTGGACATTTAAATTCCTGATCGCTGTATACATGTCATTGGTCCCAAAAATGTGTTAAAAATGTCCGACATGTCTGCCCCAATATCGCAGTACCGCTAAAAATCACAGATCGCGCCATTACTAGTAAAAAAAAAAAAAAGGAAAAATGCCATAAATCTAATCCCATAGTTTGTAGACACGATTACTTTTGTGCAAACCAATCAAAATACGCCGATTGCGATTTTTTTTTTACCAAGAATATGTAGAAGAATATATTTTGGCCAAAACTGATGAATAATTTCCTTTTTTATACTTTTTTTGGATATATTATTATAAGTAAAAAATATTGTTCTTTTTTCAAAATCGTCACTCTTTGTTTGTTTATAGCACAAAAAATAAAAACAGCAGAGGTGATCAAATACCACCAAAAGAAAGCTCTATTTGTGGGGAAAAAATGATAAAGATTTTGTTTGGGTACAGCGTTGCACAACCGCGCAATCGTCATTCAAAATGCGACAGCGTTGAAAGCCTAAAATTGGTCTGGGCAGGAGGGGGGTTTAAGTGCCCAGTAAGGAAGTGGTTAAAGATGGGAATGGGAAGAGTCCTAAAGATATATAGTATTTGGGGCAAGATCATCATCTTAAAGGTGGTTAATCTGCTCATCCTCATGAGCTTGCAGCAGAAGAACTTATGGATTTAGTTCAATTATTCTTGAAAACATTCTCAGCCCTGGAAGGATTTCTAACCACTTCGGCCCCGGAAGGATTTCACACTTTAGGACCAGAGCACTTTTTGCGATTCTGCACAGCATCGCTTTAACTGACAATTACGCTGTCGTGCGACGTTGTACTAAAACAAAATTTGCGTCCTTTTTTCCCACAAATAGAGCTTCCTTTTGGTGGTATTTGATCCCCTCTGCGTCATTTCTGATCGCTGCTATAAACAAAAAAGAGCGACAATTTTGCAAAAAAAATATTTTTCTTACTTTCTGTTAAAATACAAATCCAAAAATAAAATATAAAAAAAAAACATTTTTTTCCATCGGTTTTGGCCGATTTAAACGAAATCTGCATTTATTTATTGGTTTGCACAAAAGTTGCCGCGTTTACGAATGATGAGGATTAATTTCTGGGGTTTTTTTTATTTATTTTTTACTAGTAATGGCGGCAATCTGTGATTTTTAGCGGTACTGCAATATTGCAGCGGACATTTTGGACCATTTTGACATTTTTTTGGGACCATTGCCATTTATACAGCGATCAGTGCTATAAAAATGCACTGATTACTGTGTAAATGCCATTGGCAGTGAAGGGGTTAACCTGGAGGGGGCGTTCTAAGGGTTAACTGTGTTCCCTCAGTGTGTTCTAACTGTATGGGGATTGGGCTGCCAGGGGGAGGGGAGTGATCACAGCTTCCATATACAGGAAGCCTGTGATCACAGCCCTTCCCCCTCTGTCAGAACGGAGATCCGTGTTTACATACACGGACCTCCATTCTTTCACTGCGGGGGGGCCATCGTGGGTAGCCGGCGGAGATCGAGTCCACCCTACCCGCTCCCTGGTGGCGCTCCCTCCGACGGTGCACGTGCGCTCACAATACTAGTTATCGTGGCCGCCGCCAGGCGACAGCGGTTTGCAATTAACGAGACATTTTCCCGCCGTCACGCTGTAGTGGGCGGTCGGCAAGTGGTTAAGGCAGAATCTTGTAATTTAAATTTTATCGGATCAAGATGAATGGCTGCCATCCATCCACCACCCACCATTCATCCATCCACCACCCACCCAGCCACCCTCACCCCATCCAAGCTCACCCACCCATTCTCACCCCATCCATGCTCAGCCACCCATCCATCCATGCTCAGCCACCCATCCATGCTCACCCATCCAGCCATCGTCACCCAGCCATGCTCACCCATAGCTTGTAGACCCTATAACATTCACAAAGACCAAATAATGTACACTAATTTGTTTTGTTTTTTACCAAAGATATGTAGCAGTATACATTTTGGCCAAAATGTATGAAGAAAAATTACTAATTTGCAAAATTTTATAACAGAAACAAAGAAAAAAAATGTTTTTATTTTACAAAATGTTCAGTCTTTTATTAATTATAGCGCAAAAAATAAAAAAGCCAGCGGTGATTAAATACCACCAAAAGAAAGCTCTATTTGTGTGAAAAAAAGGATGCAAATTTCATATGGGTACAATGTTGCATGACTGAGTAATTGCCATTCAAAATGTGAAAGCGCTGAAAGCTGAAAATTTGTCTGGTTAGGAAGGGGGTTTAAGTGCCCAGTGGTCAAGTGGTTAAGTTTAAAGTAGAACTAAATGATACCCTTAAAAACAAGTAGAACTGAATGAAAAACTTTTTTAATTGACTTTGGATAGAGTAAGGAAGGGTTATAACCCATGTCCCTTTCTTTTTCGCCGTCTGTGTCCTACTGGGAAGATTTTTCTTCAGTCTGTCCATAGTGAAAACAGAAAGTGAGAGCAAATCTCTCCAAAAGGATGAAATATCAGTTTTTTTAACCAGTGTTACCAGAACTATTTACCCATTAGAAGATTTACACTGTCTTCCTGTTTTGGTGGCAACCCAAAATTTTGAATTTTCTTTCACTTTGCAGTAATAACAGTAAACAGAACACATAGGGATGGTGACTCTCACTAAATGGGGCACAAACAGCAATACAATGAACAGGTTTTCAAATCTCTCTGCACAAAGTTTTTCCTGTCTATGTACCATTACTTGAATGTTCATCACACACAGAAACCTGCACTGTATGTATTCAAAGTCAAGTCAAGTGTATGATCAACTAGATAGGTTTAGCAATTCAGCCCCATAAAGTTCATTTGCTAACAGCTTCCCATCAGCTGATTTTTCCACAATATCCTAAGCTCAGGATTTAGGTGAGGGATATCACTTTACTACTGAAAGATGTAACTGCTTGTTGCTCATTGTCTAATTAACATTATTGAGTTCAATATGCTGCAAAAGAGGATACTATATTGGTCTGCTAGTATGTTAGGCACATTAAAATAAAGATATGGAGCACCAGAGATGATTTTACGAGGTGCCATGACAATCAAACTAGGATCTTTTTTTAACTTTCTGATTTTTTTGGTGCACACTTTATTACAAATGTAGTTACTTTTTGGTTATATGCACTATATTACATTTACATTGTTTCTTTGACTGAAACTTCATGAGAAGTACATGTCAAAAGAATAAAAAAATACAGCACAGGGAGGCACATGTGCAAAGCCGTCTGAGCAGGACGTGGCTGCTTAGAGCTCCACACCGTATGGGACCCAACAGCCTTGCAGCATCCAAATCTCACCAGCGGATACCGACGCCACCTCACTGACTATCCTGCCTGGACTCCCTGGAATCTCCGTAGGGGATGTACTCCTGCAAGAAAGCCAGAGTGAAGTAAAAAAACATCCAGGAAGCTCTGACTAAAGCTTAAGTAAGTTAAGATGGTGGGGGCGCCATCTTCCCGTCCCACACAGCTCCTCACACCAAAGCAAACCAGGTTTCATCCTGTAACGCAACATGATGAGTCTGACACCAAATTCAACATAACACCCATATCCCTGCAGTACACCCTGCACAGCTCTGACCTGATCGGCCAATTTGAAAGGATACTCCAGAAAGCAGTACAGAACACCTCAGACGCCATTACAGAAAAGCTCATGCGGGAGATCCGTGTGGTGGGCTTACGTACCTCCATCCTGGAAGAGAGGGTGGAAGAGCTGCATGTGACAACCATCAACCATGAAGAAGAATTGGAGACCCTCAGGGAAGAAAGGCCCATCTGGAGGACTTTGAAAACAAGACCAGGAGGTCTAACCTCCGCATCCGGGGGATTTCTGAGGCTGTTGAAGACCTTCAATCCACCATAACAGCGCTCTTTCAGGAACTTGCCCCATCAATCCCTATAGAACGCTTAGAGATGGACAGGATCCACAGGTCCCTGACTCCCCACAAAGATGATGGCCCCCCTTGAGACATCATCATTAAACTACATTACTTCTGCACCAAGGAACAATTGATGGAGGCGGCCCACAATAAAGACGCCCTGCTCTTCCAAGGTCACCGCTACCAAGTATACCAGGACTTTTCCCAGCAGACTCTTGCCAAAAGATAAGCTTTAAAACCACATCTTCAAATCCTCCAGCAACACCTCATCTCCTATTGCTGGAGCGTTCCCTTTGCCATCAAATTTACCTACAAAGGTACCTCCTATACATGCATGGGAAGAGGACCTCACCACTGCACTTCAAGGCCTCCACCTGCCAACACCCAAAACCACCGGAGAGGGCTCCAAATGACAGGCAACGTCTTGCTCCCCCAAGAAACAACAAAAGACACTCAACCACCAGGCTCAGTCCAGCGTCTACAAGAGGAGCCGCTTCACCTCACCAGCATCGGAGGACCCAATTGACTGAGTGTTCATATCTGGGTGACATTTTCTTTCAGTGCTCTCTCCCCTAGCCTCACTTACCTAGCACGTTACAAGGTATTGCCAACCAGTACCGTAGGTACATCATTACTATAGAGAGTTCTCTGCCTAATGACTTTACTACTTTGTATTGTAACCATCTCACATTCATTATAGCTTAAAGGAGTTATACTGCCCCCTACCCCCATGGAACCTTTACTTCATGGTGCCTCAGCCCCTCCTCTGTATGCTTAATGGCCCATGGTCCCATCACTCTATCTCTTGTATTGACCATCTTTTACCCCCCTTGCCAACCACATTTGGCTGGCTCCCCTGCAGATATTTCAGAACAACTTTCCCTCCAACTCACCATAGGTTGCTCCTCCACTAATTCCTCGGGTACCCAACTGCTTGTCTGGGTACGCCTCGGAATCCTTCGTACCCATTGGTTGGTGCTAATTCACCACCCCTTGGATACTTGCTCCATTTAGGAGCCACTTCCTCCTTACTGTCCTAAAATTTAACCACCCTCCTCCACTTTTCTTGTACAAACTCATAACCTTGTACTTACCTGTACCCTCTACTTCCTCCGGCCAACTTTCCCACCCCCTTCCCCCATTCCTCTTCTCCAGAGGGGGACTCCAGTGCACCGATAGTTACCTGAAATAGTCCTTGACCTCGCCCATGTCCTATGATGGCTCCTTTGAATGCATTAACACATAACGTTCAATGCCTAAACTACCCCCTTCTAAACGCACTAAAGCCTTACGCTCCTTTTTCACACTCTCAGCCCAGGTGGTTTGCTTACAGGAGACGCATTTCTCCGCCCAGTCCTCTCCAAAATTATTCAGTCACCAATACCCTCAGGTCTACACAGCCTCGGCCTCCACCCAACAGAGGGGAGTCCTGATTGCTTTTCACTTCACCACGCCATTTACTCTCCTGGCAGAGATCAAAGACCCTGAGGGTAGATACCTCATACTCAAAGGCCTTCTACTGGACAGTGAAGCTACCACTGTCTCCTACCACGCCCCTAACAACAACCCACTGCCATTTCTCTTCCACTTGTTCAATGTTATAGAATCTCATAAACGAGGTACGGTTGCCGCTATTCCAACCAAGTGATATACCCCTCCTAGACAAATCCCCAGCTCCAACTGCTACCCACCATCTCTCTAATCAACAACTCCTAAACCAACACTCACTCGTTGACATATGGCGAGAGCAGAACCCGGGGAGACAGCAGTTCACTCACTACTCCCACCCCCATAAAATATTTTCCTGCATTGACCATCTCTTTGTGAACACTGGAACTTCAGTGCTCACTCTTGATTCTCACATTATACCCAGTACCTGGTCGGATCACAATGCGGTCCTGACCACATTCACGTCCCTAGTCCCTAATCCCAACCAACGCACCTGGACCATCAACAATAGCCTACTAGCCAATACTATTCATAGACAAGAAATAGGAAATGTTATAAAAGATTATCCTGCTAATAACACATCCACACACACAGACCCTCTGACATTATGGGAGGCACCCAAACCATCTATCACAGGAGTCTGTATCAGCCAGGCAGCACATCACCATAAAGAAAAATGCCAGCTTCTGAAGCGTCTGGAAGCAGCCTTTCAAAAAGCCTCAGAGGTGTTTCAAGCCTTACCCTCACCATCAGCTAAACAAGCCTTTGAAAAGACGCGACTAGAACTGGATTTATTTCTGATGGAATCGGCGGAGAAAGCTCTACATGAAAGCGAACAAACCTGATACATTTCTAACTCTAACCCTCCATGAAGCAAACTACATCCCAAAACCAATTCACTTAAAACAAACTAAACATACCTACTCAAGTAACCCACTAAAAATTCTAACTGAGCTCCATAGGAAATTAGCCGACCTCTATCGTGATCCCAACGATTTTGACCAATCTCGATTTGAATCTCTCCTGTCCTCTATCCACCTCCCCCCTCTCTCCAAATCCCATCAGGAGGCTCTTGACAAACTCACCCCCCCAGAAGAGATCAACTTAGCAATTAAATCCTTAAAGCCACACAAGCGCCCAGGCCCCGATGGCTTCCCAGCCACCTACTACAAATGTTTCACTGACTTAGTGTCCCCCCTCATGGTGGAAGCATTCAAATTTATTCTTAACCGCTTCCTTATTGGGCACTTAAACCCCCCTCCTGCCCGGACCAATTTTCAGTTTTCAGCGCTGTCACTCTTTGAATGACAATTGCGCGGTCGTGCGACGTTGTACCCAAACAAAATTGGAGTCCTTTTTTTTCCCACAAATAGAGCTTTCTTTTGGTGGCATTTGATCACCTCTGCGGTTTTTATTTTTTGTGCTTTAAACAAATAAAGAGTGACGATTTTGAAAAAAGAACAATATTTTTTACTTTTTGCTATAATACAGTGCCTTGCGAAAGTATTCGGCCCCCTTGAACTTTGCGACCATTTGCCACATTTCAGGCTTCAAACATAAAGATATAAAACTGTAATTTTTTGTGAAGAATCAACAACAAGTGGGACACAATCATGAAGTGGAACGAAATTTATTGGATATTTCAAACTTTTTTAACAAATAAAAAACTGAAAAATTGGGCGTGCAAAATGATTCAGCCCCTTTACTTTCAGTGCAGCAAACTCTCTCCAGAAGTTCAGTGAGGATCTCTGAATGATCCAATGTTGACCTCAATGACTAATGATGATAAATAGAATCCACCTGTGTGTAATCAAGTCTCCGTATAAATGCACCTGCATTGTGATAGTCTCAGAGGTCCGTTTAAAGCGCAGAGAGCATCATGAAGAACAAGGAACACACCAGGCAGGTCCGAGATGTGTTGTGTTTGTATTACAGTTAGAAGTTATCCCAACATCCCTAAGAATTACAAATTGCGGCAACTCTTTAAAGGGAAAATACAATAAGTATAATAAAATATAATTTTTATTAGAATAATTTAAAATATTGATGTAGAGAAGAGGGATTCACATGATAAGAAGTGTGTACATTCACAAAAAGGCAGTGATTGGATGGTACAACTTAAAGAAGACATGCAAATAAATATAGTCCACAGGACTCTGTCTTTGACCAACAGAGGATACCAAATGCGTTTCGAGCTAATGGTACAGTACTCTTCATCAGGGGTATGAGCTATATACAAAGTGATCTCTAGATTGAAAAGAGTCATAATTAGAACTTATTAAAATATATACAACCACATAGTATGTCTATGTCTTGAATACTATCCATTTTGTTATAGAGACATAATGACTGCATTACATGTGAAAGCTTCTTCAAATTAAAAGGAATAGCAGCTGCCAGCCATTCACAGAGGTCCAAAGGTGGGAGAAGATGATGCAGGGCCCCCCGTGCTCCAGTCACAAAGGGCAACCCGCCCGGCCTAAAGGGATCACATATCAAAATGAGGCATGAACTACGTAATTGATAAGATACATATGGGCATCAACGGATATAAAATCCATATAGATGTCCACACAAGCATCTCCATAGGAATAAATATATAAATATAATATGGATGCCAAAAATCTATATGAAAATAATATAAAGTGAAAATGATTATAAGAGAGCTGCCCCACCTGTGTTGCACCTGTGGTGGACAACGGTGGTAGATGACTCCAGATACAGACTACGTGTGGTATGGTATGGGTATAATGCTATATATAGACAAATACAAAAAACGGGGGGAGTAGAGCATAAGCATTTAGGGCTATGTATGCATATATCCATACATATATCCATGTCAATAATGACATGTTGTAGGTATACAAAAGTGTTGCAGTCAACAAAGGCTTACCGTACACTTCGGCATATAACAATGGATGTGTGTGGATGTTCCCATGTTTACTCCTTTGGATTTGTAAAGTCCTCAGGGGATATGGAGGCAAGATGACCGCATCCTAGAAGTACATTGTGTATGCGAGTATTTAAAAGGCATGGAAGACACACATACATATGTATATACACTGGGACTTGCAAACTAGCTAAAAAAAAATGCTTGCAATATAGTTAAAGCGAAGAGCCATGAGGTGCAGAATCCCCTCATTGACTCTTGGAGTCCATTGTTTCAACAAAAATAATTAATGTAATAGCAGCCTATGCCTCAGTCTGTGCAGTATCTAGTCTGGAGTCCTCTAGAAGGCAGTCCATTCACCTCAGCCAGTGTCAGGGTATAAATGCCCCCCATTGCCTAATTTGCCTGAATTAGAGTGGATCCGTGGCTCAGGTGTGTGTGGGCGCCCCCTGAGCTGATCGTGTGCAACCACGCCCCCCCCAGACCCACCCAACTGTGGGCAGCTGTTGGGAAGGTGGATGAACGCACACCATGTGGCAATGGCGGCCGGACGCTGCCGAGGCCAAGCTGGAGCCTACCTGAGTTATAGTTATATAACCTAAGTTAAGTTATAGTTATAGTGCCTCAACCAGTAACCAATAACTCATATGTAGGAAATTCTATGCATTAGGGTAAAAAAACCTTTTGCATGCAGCCCCTCTCACCAGCTCCCCCTTATACTCTTTTGAGCCAGATCTTGATCCAGTGATGTTCACAAGAGCAGCAGCTTTGCTCTCTCTCTCTCCTCATGGGAAATTGAAGCGGCAGCAAAGTCAGGGGTCACTGCTGCTGTTGATCACAGCCAGTGAGGAGAGACCTGGGGCAGAGCCAAGAGGCGCTCTGTGTGTCAATGGACACCCAGGGGTTGATTTACTAAAACAGGAGAGTGCAAAATCTGGTGCAGCTGTGCATGGTAGGCAATTAGCTTCTAATTTCAGCTTGTTCAATTAAGCTTTGGCCAAAAAAAGGGGAAACTGATTGGTTTCTATGCAGAGCTGCACTGGGTTTTGCAGTCTCCAGTTTTTGTAGCTCAACCCCACAGAGAAAGCTCAGGTCAGGAGCGAGCGTGCACGAGTGCCCTTATAGCTTGCTATGGGGCACTCGACAGGGGGGAGGAGCCTTGAGCACCATCTGGGGCCTCCAGAAGAGGAGGATCGAGGCTGCTCTGTACAAAACAATTGCACAGAGCAGGTAAGTATGATATGTTTCTTATTAAAGAAAAATTGCATTTACTATCACTTTAAGGCTGGATACAAACTGGGGGAGATTTACTAAAACTGATGCAATCAGAATCTCGTGTAGCTGTGTGTGGTAGCCAATCAGCTTCTAACTTCAGCTTGTTCAATAAAACTTTGGCAATATGACCTGGAAGCTGATTGTTTTCTATGCAGAGCTGCACCAGATTTTGCACTCTCTGGGTTTAGTAAATAAATCCCACCGTTCCAAGTAAAGAGACCATGGGAATGCACACAGGTAGGTGTGAATTATAAAGTTGGCCTTTGCCTTTCCCACAAAACTGCAGCACATGGAAAGAATAAGATTCGCACCTAAATGCATATTTATGTAGCAAAATGTATGAATTTTGCTGCATCTAAATGGCAAAGTATGAATAGGCTCTTAACGTGTTGCTAAACCCAAAACCCTGCAACCAAAGAAGGCTGTGCTACACCTAGAAATGGGGGCTGGCGCAAGTGTGGGTGTGTAGTGGGGTTCTATACGGCCTCTTGAAGTGGCCGGTTACCCCTGTGATAGGCTTGAGCGAATGCATCAAGTCTCCATATAAGATAAAATAAAGGTGTTTAATTATTAACGTGGGTTAAATAGAAGGTGGCATACACCTTTTACTGTTATTAGATAAGGTAACGGGTTTGTTTATGTATTACATTGGGCCTGGGTATGCCCATTAGGCTCTGTTTTGTATCTACATTTTTCATAGAAACTGAATAAAACAACAAAAAAAACACTATATCTGGTCTCCCACAGTACACAGAATATGGAAATGCAATTATGTTAGTAAATATAAACTGCTAAATACCCTTTCTCATCAGCAGTATATAGCAGTCTTGTGACTTCTATCAGTGTCCAGCCTAGCACTGGTTAAAGCTTGTAGGAGGAGTTTTCTGACTGTCCTATGAAACTGCAAGACCCCTGACTCTGTCTGGACAGTGCTGATCACATGCACTCTCACAAGAAAAAAAAACTCTCTAGCAATATACACCAAACTGAGTATGTGCAGCCTGACTCCATAAACTCTGTGCTATCAGGAAATTATCATGGGACAGTAAAAGAAGGGGAGGATCAGAGAAGACAGGATCAAACAACCTTTTTACACAATGTGGAGTATTAACCCCTTAGGTTCCACAGTGAGTATAACAAACATGCTTTACCGCATATACAGACTGATTTTGCTGTTGTGGGTTTAGTAACACTAATGATACTTTATTTTACAGCCAAGGTGTCTGCAAGGAGTTTGCCTTTTGAATTCCATTTTCTTTCTATTATAGGTCCCTGGTGTCTGAGCCTTTAGTAGCTACACAAAGTTCAATAAATAAATGAAATATGATATGACTCATTTATAAAAAATAAGTATTTTAAAGATTTTCCCTTAATCTCAGTGGCTTTTAGTTCAGCTTTGCATTTCTAACTTAGTAACATTTTAATATAGTGTCCCTGAATAATTAATTAATATTACTAATAAGTAATGAAAAAATGCCAAATGATTCTCACATGAAATAACCGAGTGATTAAAAAATATGATAATGTGATTATTCTTTATTTCACATTAATTCCAAGGCAAGTTTCTGGCTGTGCTGGGATCTATTTGCAGAACAGTAATGTTTCTGCTAGAGATTCTCGGGATGGCTTAATTAGCCAAGACTGGGCTTGATAAACTGGAAAATGATAAATGCAGCTTATGTGTTGCTATGTAAACAAGGTGGTAATTAAAAAATGAATTAGTATGTTAGCAATGGTGCTTTATACATTCATGATACAAGGTGAAAGAATAAGCTGCAGCCTGTGTGCTCTGGTGGTTAAAGTATATGTGAGTCCTCACATTGTAAAAAATCCAATCAGTTTAACCACTTCAATATTGGGTACTTTCACCCCCTTCCTACCCAGGCCAATTTTCAGCTTTCAGCGCTGACACAATCTGAATGAGAATTGCGCGGTCATGCAACACTGTACCCAAATGAAACTTTTATCATTTTCTTCACACAAATAGAGCTTTCTTTAGGTGGCATTTAACCAGTTCCCTACCGACGCATAGTAAAGTGACGTCGGCAGGGACTGCTCCTCGATCCGGGGGGACGTCATCGCGGATCGCTCGTCTGCCGGGGGGTTGTGTCCCCCCCATATTGGGGTAAAGAGCCAATAAAATTGGCTCTTTACCACGTGACCGGCTGTGTCCAATCACAGCCGGTCACTAAAGCTCCTCTCGTGCACGCCGCTCGTGCGCGCCCCCAGGGGCTGAGGCTTGTCCCTCGGACAAAGCCCAGCTCCGATCCATGTAAAGAGCAAATAGATTTGGCTCTTTACCACGTGACCGGCTGTGTCAATCAAAAATGTAATGGGTCTTTAGGAAATTAGATGTGAAATTACTGCTCCTAGAATGCCTGACGGTGCTCCCTGTATGTTGGACCTCTCTATGTGGCCAGGCTATGTAAAAGTCTCACAAATGTGGTATCGCCATACTCGGGATGAGTAGCAGAATATATTTTGGGGGGTAATTTTTGCTATGTGCATGCTTTGTGTTAGAAATAACTTATAAATTGACCACTTTGTGTAAAAATAAAAGTGTTTTCATTTTCTTTCCACGTTTTTCGAAGACTTGTGGAAAAAAATGAACCATTCAAAAGACTCATAATGCCTCATAGATTATACATTGGGGTGTTTGCTTTCCAAAATGGGGTCATTTTGTGTGTAATTCCATTGTCCTGGTGCTCCAGGGCCTTCAAAAGTGTAATAGGTCGTTAGGAAATTAGATTAAATTTTGCTCCTAAAATGCATGACGGTGCTCCCTGCATGTTGGACCTCTCTATGTGGCCAGGCTGTGAAAAAGTCTCACACATGTGGTATCGCCATACTCGGGGACAGTAGCAGAATGTATTTTGGGGTGTAATTGGAAGTATGCATATGCTGTATGTGAGAAATAACTTGTTGTTTTGACAATTTTGTGCAAAAAAAAAAAAAATAATAATAATTTCTTAATTTTCCCAAGAATTGTGGGAAAAAAGTACAACTTCAAAAAACTCGCCATGCCTCTTGCTAAATACCTTGGAATGTCTACTTTTCAAAATGGGGTCATTTGGGGGGTATTTGTACTTTCCCGACATTTCAGGGCCTCAAGAAATGAGATAGGCCATCAGTGCATCAGGTGTGATCAATTTTCAATGATTTGCACCATAGTTTGTAGACTCTATAACTTTCACACAGACCAAATAATATACACTTATTTGGGTTATTTTTACCAAAGATAGGTAGCAGTATAGGTTTTGGCCCAAATGTATGGACAAAAATTACTTATTTGTAAAATTTTATCACAGAAACGAAAAAAAAGTGTTTTTTTTTCAAAATTTTCGCACTTTTTTCAATTATGTCGCAAAAAATAAAAAACCCAGAGGTTCTTAAATACCACCAAAAGAAAGCTCTATTTGTGTGAAAAAATGATAAAACTTTAGTTTGGATGCAGTGTAGCATGAGAGAGTAATTGTCATTCAAAGTGTGAGAGCGCTGAAAGCTGAAAATTGGTCTGGGCAGGAAGGGGGTATAAACGTCCGGTATTCAAGTGGTTAATCACCACTGGGAGTTTTATTTTTTTGTGCTACAAATGAAAAAAGACCAAAAATTTTGAAAAACAATGTGTTTTTTTATTTTCTGTTATAAAATATTGCAAATAAGTAATTTTTCTTCTACATTTTGCTGTATACAGGGTGCCTTGCCACCGACCTGCAGCTTACGCATTAATTTGCAAATGTGTGTAACCAAACCCCTGTGTTTAACGCATACTGTTAGCCAGGTTAATTCGGTTGGTCGCAAGCTGGTCGGTAAGTTGAGCTTGGAAATTCTTTGGTTTTTGTTTGACATGCGTCAGCCCTTCCAGTGCTCCTTGCTGTAAAGGCCAATTATAGGTGGAGGCAAGTGACATTTGTTTGTTTTTTTCATACATTTTGACCAAGATTTAGCCCTGGTTCACACTGACAAGATTTGGCATGTGATTTGACATGTCAAATTGCATGCCAAATCAGCGGCAATAGGCAACAATGGCACCGTCCTAATCAGTGCGACACAGCATTTGCGGCGCTGCACCAATTTCAAAATGTAGTTCTTGTACTACTTTTTGCAATTTACAGGTGCCATTTCCATAAGCATCTGTGCAGAAACCTGTGAAATTGCCGCTGAAATTGGGACTGACATGCGGGAATGAAATGGTGCGAGTTCAGTTGAACTCGCACCATTTCATTCCTGCACTCAGTGGGAACCTGAGCTAATACCGCTACATTTCTTTGGTAAAAATAACCCAAATCAGTGTGTATTATTTGGTCTGTGTGAAAGTTATAGAGTCTACAAGCTATGGTGCCAATCATTGAAAATTGATCACAACTGATGTGCTGACGGCCTATCTAATTTTTTGAGGCCCTAACATATCAAGATAGAACAAAAATTGCACAAATGACCCCTTCTTGGAAAGTAGACAGTCCAATGTATTTAGTAAGAGGCATGACAAGTTTTTTGAAGTTGTAATGTTTTTCCCACATTTCTTTGGAAAATTAAGAAATTATTAGCAATATTTTTTTCACAAAAATGTCACTTTAACCACCTCAGGACCGCCCACCGTCAAATGACGGCGGAGCGGTCCTGCTCTCCCAGCGGGTGGACGTCATATGACGTCCTCCCTTTAAGCCGGGATTGCGCGCGATCGGGCGCGCGCATCCCGGCTCTGTCGGTGTCGGCGTGTCCCCAGGACACGCCGCTACGCGCGCGGGCTAGCGCGCG
>BLSH010286103.1:1499728-1529743 GCA_018402905.1 Glandirana rugosa | reverse complement strand
TTTCTCTTGGAGACCTATACTACGACAAGTACACGTGAGTTGGAGAAATCAGCTGGTTCTACTCCGGACAAGAGTCACCTATTTGGCGACATGACAGAACCGGTAGCACGACGTCGAGTCAAAGTCCCAGAACCGTTAGAAGAATATCGGATCCGGTAGAAATACATCTCGTTGTTGAGAAAAAAAGTCTAAGAGTCTCTAAAGAAACGGTACTCCACGGTACAACTTGATGGTCACTGGTCATACTCTCTCACTCTCACTATTGTGGTTTACATTGTGTGGACGAGGGGTAAGTGTGGACTCTGGAACATTGTGAATGCTCAGTGTACTGTGGCCACAAAGTTCGGGTTCTGTCCGGACCCGAACCCGGACTTTGTCCCGAAGTTCGGCCGAACCAGCAGAACCCGGACTTCTAGAAGTTCGCTCAACTCTACTCAACACACAGCCATTAATGGCTAAACCTCTGGCAATAAAAGTGACTACACCCCTAAGTGAAAATGTCCAAATTGGGCCCAATTAGCAATTTTCCCTTCCCGGTGTCATGTGACTCGTAAGTGTTACAAGGTCTCAGGTGTGAATGGGGAGCAGGTGTGTTACATTTGGTGTTATCACTCTCACTCTCTCATACTGGTCACTGGTAGTTCAACATGGCACCTCATGGCAAAGAAATCTCTGAGAATCTGAAAAAAAGAGTTGTTGCTCTACATAAAGATGGCCTAGGCTATAAGAAGATTGCCAAGACCCTGAAACTGAGCTGCAGCACGATGGCCAAGACAGTACAGCGGTTTATCCACTGAGAACAGGCCTCATCTTGGTCGACTAAAGAGGTTGAGTGCACATGAACAGCATCATATCCAGAGGTTCTCTTTGAGAAATAGACATATGAGTGCTGCCAGGATTGCTGCAGAGGACTTTAGTCCTCTTCACTCCTCCATGAAGACATCACGAAGTTGGTGGATGTTAGAGAGCTTGCATTCGTCCACCTTCTATTTGAGGATGACCCATGGATGCTCAATAGGGTTTAGGTATGGAGACATGCTTGGCCAGTCCATCACCTTTACCCTCAGCTTCTTTAGCAAGGCAGTGGTCGTTTCGGAGGTGTGTTTGGGGTTGTTATCATGTTGGAATACTGCCCTGTGGCCCAGTCTCCAAAGGGGGGGAGGGATCATGCTCTGCTACAGTATGTCACAGTACATGTTGGCATTCATGGTTCCTTAAATAAACTGTAGCTCCCCAGTGCCGGCAGCACTTATGCAGCCCAAAACCATGACACTCCCACCACCATGCTTGACAGTAGGCAGGACACACTTGTCTTTGTAATCCTTACCTGGATGCCACCACACATGCTTGAAACCATCTGAATCAAATAAGTTTATCTTGGTCTCATCAGACCACAGGACATGGTTCCAGTAATCCATGTCCTTAGTCTGCTTGTCTTCAGCGGGCTTTCTTGTGCAATCTCTTCTCATCACTCCCTGGTACAAGTTGATCTTGGTCTCATCTGTCCATAGGATGTTGTTCTAGAACTGTGAAGGCTTTTTTAGATGTTGTTTGGCAAACTCTAATCTGGCCTTCGTGTTTTTGAGGCTCACCAATGGTTTACATCTTGTGGTGAACCCTCTGTATTAACTCTGGTGAAGTCTTCTCTTGATTGTTGACTTTGACACACATACACCTACCTCCTGGAGAGCGTTCTTGATCTGGCCAACTGTTGTGAAGGGTGTTTTCTTCACCAGGGAAAGAATTCTTCAGTCATCCACCACAGTTGTTTTCAGTGGTCTTCAGGGTCTTTTGCTGTTGCTGAGCTGACCGGTGCTTTCTTTCTTTTTAAGGATGTTCCAAGCATTTGATTTGGCCACACCTAATGTTTTTGCTATCTCTCTGATGGGTTTGTTTTGTTTTTTCAGCCTAATGATGGCTTGCTTCACTGATAGTGACAGCCCTTTGGATCTCATATTGAGAGTTGACAGCAAAAGATTCCAAATGCAATAGCACACTTGAAATTAACTCTGGACCTTTTATCTGCTCCTTGTAAATGGGATAATGAGGGAATAACACACACTTGGCCATGGAACAGCTGAGCAGCCAATTGTCCCATTACTTTTGGTCCCTTAAAAAGTGGGAGGCACATATACAAACTGTTGTAATTCCTACACCGTTCACCTGACTTGGATGTAAATACCCTCAAATTAAAGCTGAAAGTCTGCAATTAAAGCACATCTTGTTCGTTTCATTTCAAATCCATTGTGGTGGTGTATAGAGCCAAAAAGATTAGAATTGTGTCAATGTCCCAATATTTATGGATCTGACTGTATGTCTATTATCCAAAGACAACCTTTGGATATCACACTGAGCACGTGCACTCAACTTCTTTGGTTGACCATAGCGAGGCCTGTTCTGAGTGGAACCTGTCCTGTTAAACTGCTGTATGGTCTTGGCCACCTTGCTGCAGCTCAGTTTCAGGGTCTTTGCATTCTTTGTATAGCCTAGGCCATCTTTATGAGCAACAATTTTTTTTCGGATCCTCAGAGAGTTCTTTGCCATGAGGTGTCATGTTGAACTACCAGTGGCCAGTATGAGAGAGTGAGAGCAATAACACCA
Source organism: Glandirana rugosa (assembly GCA_018402905.1). Lineage (NCBI taxonomy): Eukaryota > Metazoa > Chordata > Amphibia > Anura > Ranidae > Glandirana > Glandirana rugosa. The sequence continues at coordinate 1,527,142 of BLSH010286103.1, read as the reverse complement.
AATTTAACACACCTGCTCCCCATTCACACCTGAGACCTTGTAACACTAACGAGTCACATGACAGCGGGGAGGGAAAATGGCTAATTGGGTCCAATTTGGACATTTTCACTTAGGGATTTACTCACTTTTGTTGCCAACGGTTTAGACATTAATGGCTGTGTGTTGAGTTATTTTGAGTGGACAGCAAATTTACACAAGCTGTACACCCACTACATTACATTGTAGCAAAGTGTGATTTCTTCAGTGTTGTCACATGAAAAGATGTAAGAAAATATTTACAAAAATTGAGGGGTGTACTCACTTTTGTGAGATTCTGTATATATATATATATATATATATATATATATATATATATGCATTAAATGTAGGCATTTCCCTAATATTTAAAAAAAATGTCAGGCAGGCCTCAATTAAGGGACAGAGGTCCTGCATTCAAAGGTGGTAGAGGGAAAAAACATGCAAGATAATGGAACTGCAACCCAATCATGCAATCAGGGCTGTCAAGAGCTCTCTGTTTCCACTCACCGTGCCTGACTTGCAGTCTCCACCCCGCAACACAAGAGTCCTTCCATGTAGATAAAGTTGGTAACCAGGTGAGGATAAATAAAATCTATCTTTATTTCGTCCAAGGAGTACACATGTTCCAAACAGAGCCAACACTAACACATACTACACGGAAGGACTCGTGTTGGGGTTTAGAGGGTAACATGTTCTGCAGAACAAAGTGATGGTGAGGGTGCACCATCTTTCAGAGGTAGGACAAGTCTACGTTTTCTATCTTAGAGTGGTTCAGCAGAAGGTAGAGAAGTGGCTGACAAAGCCTTTCTCTGATTCCTCCTCCCACATGCAGAGCAGCCAGTGGTCTGCTAATGCTGCTAATGTGTACTTCTCCGCCTCCTCTTCCTCCTCTGCTAATCCTACCATAGCTGTGCAAACTGGCTAGGCGGAGTTGGCGTAATCATTTGATCTCATGATCACTGATTTGGTGCAGGAGGATGATCTTGATCATATACAAGTGTCCCTTCTTTCAGATATTGAGTAGGAGGAAGATAGAATCCCCATAGAGGAAGAGAGTTAAGCCACAGTTAATCAGAGGTCATCAGGCAGGAAGCAGTAAGAGACAATAATGTTTCAGCAGCTGGAGCTTACTGTGAAGTAGCTTCCAGCAATGAGCAGGTGGTAGATGATGAGGTGGCACACTGTTCAAGGGTTCCACCAATGGGAAAGGACAAAGGTTCAGAGGGAGAAGCAAATAACAATGATTAAAAACAAAAAAATACACTCACAAGATATTTAAGGTGTCACCACAGTGAGAAATACACAGAGAGAAATACACAGCCACAACCAGTATATGCAGAGTTTATTGACTTCTTCTGTATAAGCCGGCATCAAGAAAGAGGAGAAATGCTGACAGTCAGGCGTGACTGCACATGTGGAAATGATGAACTTGCTGTAAAAAATCCTCCATGGGACAACTTCAATACACATATTCCAAGGATCTGCCTCTTCCTCAAGGTCCCTCTTATGCTCTTCTTATGGCACACACTGTGTGGCCTAATATATGGGATCACCAAACAGAAATTTACTGCAAAACTTTCCATATTTTGAAAAAAGTTCCTGTGCTGGGCGGTCCCACAATAACATATTCCCACCTGTCATTTTTATTTTATTTATTATTTTGATTGTTCACATTTTTCTTGCCCGTAAGGCAGTCCCTGTACATAGAAATCAAATATAGGTGTAGCGTCCCCATAGTGTAGGTGCATTTTTCTAGCAGGGTTTGCTAGTTGAGGTAAAATTTAGTCAGTGTAAAAGCAGGCCTGAATGTTTTGATCTGGGCTGGGGAGGCATGGCTCAGGGAGGATTGAGTGGACTTGACAGAAGAGGTCACTAGAACCTCCCACTTCTTTCTAGAAACCTGGGGAAGGTTTCTGGTCAGAGAGCTGGGAGATAGGTGGAGCCATCTGGAGTGTTCTAGGGAGCCCTGGCCAATCCCCAAGCTGGAGTGGAAGGATAGGCAGGCCTTCTTAAATACTCTGAGTCAGCCCAATCAGGAGGAGTGTCAGGTGAAAGTCTGGAGATGTAGCAAAGGCGCTGTAGAGGCCCCTACCCGGGAGGTCGCCCCAGTCTGGGAGGGTGATCTTGGGGCCTGGAGGTTCGGGTGCAGCCAGGAAGGTGGTGATTCCTGGAGTCGCGCAGGGAACAGGAGAACAGCAGAGGTGCTACACAGTGAGAGACTTTAAAGTGATCCACCGGTTTGGTGAGTTTGGTCCCTGGGAACTGCAAGAGAAAGTGCTGGAGCAGGCTGGGAGAGGAGAGGATAGTCTGTGGGAGCCTTGGGAATCAGTTCAGGGAAAGGGGAGTCGCTGAGGAAAAGCAGGTTGGTGGGACCTGGAAGAGAGATGGGTTGGGAGTTGTAGTCCATCAAAGCCCCAGCTAGCACTCAAGTACTTTTTTTTTTACACATTCAGGGGCCCGTGATCCCTGGCCTGTAATGGGTGTTCAGGAGGTTCTGCTGATAGTAGGCCTTGCCATCTGCTAGCTGCGGTGAAGAGAAAAGGAACAGAGAAGCTTGATAAATTTCCTTTCAAGCTGGAAACAAAGTACAGTGCTGGAGAGAAGTAATGGAGTGATGATTTACTAAGTTCAGTGCTGTAGAGAGAACAGTAGGAGAAACGGTTGAGTGCTGGAGAGTCATGAGGAGTAACAGTCCGCAAAGGGACAGTCTGCAGGGAAGTGCACATATACAGGAGTATATATGGACTTGTTTATTATAATTCTTTGGACATCCCACAGTCATCCCTTATCCCCATCCGAGTTATTTAACCCCTTCCTTACCCGGCACTTAAACCCCCTTCCTGCCCAGACCAATTTTTGACTTTCAGCGCTGTCGCATTTTGAATGACAATTGCGCGGTTGTGCGACGTTGTACCCAAATAAAATTTGCGTCCTTTTTTTCCCACAAATAGAGCTTTCTTTTGGTAGTATGTGACCCCCTCTGCGTCATTTCTGATCGCCGCTATAAACAAAAAATGAGCGACAATTTTGCAAAAAAGAACAATATTTTTTACTTTTTGCTAAGGTACAAATCCATTAAAAAAAGTATTCATCAGTTTTGGCCGATTTATATTCTTCTACATATTTTTGGTAAAAAAAAAAATCGCAATCGGCGTATATTGATTGGTTTGCGCAAAAGTTATCGCGTCTACAAACTGGGAATTGATTTATGGCGTTTTTATTATTTTTTTTTTTTTTTTACTAGTAATGGCGGCGATCTGCGATTTTTATCGGGACTGCGATATTGGGGCGGACATGTCGGACATTTTTTACACATTTTTGGGACCAATGACATTTATACAGCGATCAGAAATTTAAATGTCCGCTGATTACTGTATAAATGTCATTGGCAGTGAAGGGGTTAACCTGCAGGGGGCAGTGAAGGGGTTAAATATGTTCCCTGGCTGTGTTCTAACTGTGGGGGGGCAGGGCTGGTCGGGACATAACAGATCTAACTGATCCCAGTGACAGGGATCAGTAGATCTGCTATGTCCCCTGTCACAGAACGGGGAACCGCCGTGTTTACAACGGCGGTTCCCCGTTCTGAGGCTCCTAAATGTGATCGGCGGGTCTCGGGCGGACATCGACTGCCTCCGGGGGGCGCGCCTGGAGCGTGTGCAGTGGAGGACGCCCATGGACGTCCTCCGGGCATTTCAGATCCGCGCTGGAGCCTTACTGGAGCGCTGGAGCGCAAATCTGAAGTGGTTAAATAAAACAACAAAAACAAGAGCCTGGTCAGTGTCTCCGGGATGTGTGAAATATGGTGTAATTGAGGGCAACTATAGGGTGAACCACTACTACCAGCCACTCTCAAGGATGCACATGGCTACATAAGCAAGGCCAGCAATTTAAATAGTCAAAAAATCAACTACTGAAAATTGTAAATTGTTCTTTATTTGTGGACAGCCAACAAACTGTCCTGCCTGTACTTAATTTGTTTCACAAGTACATTTTTAAATTTTACACTGTATATGTTATTGTAGAAAACACCCTCCCTTTTTTTGCCTGCACAGTTAGCACTTTGCTACCTGGATAGGCTAAACTGCCATCTTGCTCCAGTTCAGTTTCTTCTAAAGTGTCCCACAAAACTGCATTGCTGCTGGTCATTTTTTTTAAGATGATACACATTCATTTTTAGTTTAGCAAAACACCTGCTTTGTTTGTGTGTGCACATTTTAACCTTATCTACCTGCTCATTTTCATGTAGAACCTTGGGGAGACCAACCTAAGGGTTTTAGCTGTAATATTTTTGAAAAATTAAGTATATGGGGATATGGCAGTGGGATGCCTTGCCCCTTTTGGTGAGGGTGTATGGTATTTGTTTTTTAATGGATGCAGTCAGTCTTTCATGAAAATAGCAGCTGCAATACTGATACAAAGGTCATTTTTTTTGGGCACAGTGTGGTACGGGGTCACAATGTTCCTGTCTCCCATAATCTCTTTCTGTAGATCGCATCATATGTTCTCCCAAAGAAAACTAATTTTCAGTGCCAATGCACACTGCCCCAGCATATTTCACTGTTGACAACATTTTAAAAAGCCTTAAAGAAAACAATTGCTGCCAGAAACAATTAGGAAATACAACAATTAGGAAATATACCCTGTGAAGAAACACATGCAGACTATTATCACACCAGTGGATGTGGACAGGCTGTAAAGTGGCCTCTTTCCCCTAGTCTCTTTCACAGAGAAAGGGATTACTAATAGCATATATAAAATCGGGTGCTGCTAGATATTTAGGCTGTGGTTATGTAGGGGAACTACAAAAAATCAGATCATGTAACACAGTTAACACCCATTGAGTTAAATAGATGGTCATTGCAGTACATAACAAGAAATATATGTTTTGATTTGTGAGAAATGCTGAAGCATTGCAAATCTTTTTCCATTCACAAATTGCTAAAAACTGACTATCGAGAGGGTAGATACACAAGCAAGGGGAAAATATTGTGTTTCAATTCTGGCCAGAAGGGAGGCATACTGGATATTCATCCTTCATACAAGGAACCTACATAGTTTAAACTTTGAATGGGGCTTATCACACTACTATGTGTAAAAGTCATGGTGGGAAGCCCGAGTGTAAGCCATTATCCCAAAACGAGAAAAACCCTCCAAGGAAAGGGACTTTAAAAAGCGTACTCAGACAACGAGAGAGGAATATACACCAATGAGTTAGTAAAAAAGCATATCATTTATTCAAACAATTGATAAAACAGTGTCATAGGAATATAGGGAAAGGGAAATGGGGGCTGGGGTGTGCATACAGAAAACAGAAAGACCAGCAGGCAGGAAATATGAGAGAACCATATATAGGCCTATAGTAACACTGGATGGTAGGTGAAACTTCCAACGCGTTTCAAGAATTAGGTGTAAAATCTCTTCCTCAGGGAGTTTCAGAAGATATGCGAACAAGGCTCAGGTTCCCTGCCGCTTATGAAGGAGCTCACTCACCCAGTATATGGGTGACAGATGTGTGGAGAAAGGAGAAATGGAGATAGGGTAAAAGGAGGGCCATAGAAATGGGGCCCAATGCTCAACCAAATAGCCAGAAATCTTATTTCAAAACAGCAGGATCCAAATCCAATTAATAGGAACTGGAGGTTACATGTGCAGGAAAGGGAATGGGATAGATCAAATCTACCTTACTACAAAGTGTGGTCCACTGCACAAAAGGAAGGCATCACGTCGCCTTTGTGGCTGAGATGCCACTATCTTTCTCTTAATTATTCCCTTATGCTCCCATAGCCAGACCACGCTTATTGGTGTACTGTGTTGAAGCTCTTAGGTCTACCAGCCGCCCTTGTTTGGCAAAAGACCTGCCACTATTGGCTCATATATAAAAACTTTTCCTTTTGTGCAGTGGGCCACACTTTGTACTAAGATAGATTTGATCTATCCCATTCCCTTTCCTGCACATGTAACCTCCAGTTCCTATTAATTGGATGTGGATCCTGCTATTTTTTAAATAAAATGACTGGCTATTTGGTTGAGCATTGGGCCCCATTAATATGGCCCTCCTTTTACCCTATCTCCATTTCCCCTTTCTCTACGCATCTGTCACCCATATACTGGGTGAGTGGGCTTCTTCAACAGCGGCACAGAACCTGAGCCTTGTTTGCATATCTTCTGAAACTCCCTGAGGAAGATATTTTACACCTAATTCTCAAAACGCATTGGAAGTTTCACCTGCCATCCAGCGTTACTATAGGCCTATATATGGTTCTCTCATATTTCCTGCCTGCTGGCCCTTCTGCTTTCTGTATGCACACCCCAGGCCCCATTTCATTTTCCTTATTTTCCTATGACACTGTTATCAATTGTTTGAATAAATGATATGTTTTCTAACTCATTGGTGTGTATTCCTCTCTCATTGTCCGGGTATGCTTTTTAAAGTCCCTTTCCTTGGAGGGCTTTTCTTGTTTTGTATCACACTACTATGAACCAGTTGTTCCCTTTTCTACCCCCTTCTCCTTCCCTCCTATCTATTTCCTCCCTTACTCCCTCCTCTTTTATTCATGTTATCCCTATTTATTCCTTGTTTGCTTTTCATCTCTCCTGTTTCCTTCCTTCTTTTTATTCCTTTTCTCTACTTTTCTTCTACTATTTTGTATTTTCATATTAATCCTATCATTCTAATGATTATTATTATAATACAGGATTTATATAGTGCCGACAGTTTGCGCAGCGCTTTACAATATTATTATTTATATCATTGCAAATGATCTATGTAAGATTTAATAAGACTTAGGGCCCATTCACACTGCCTGCACGCTAAACCGTAATGGTTTAGTGTGCGGACAGCTCTCCATGCCGTGAGCTGGCGGCATAGGGCAGTGTGATGTGCCTTTCACCACATCATACAGCTCCTTTTTTTCCAAACTTTATGTGAAGTGCACAAAGCGACACTTTCACGTCACTGAACAACAGTGCGTATGTTGCACTGCTCTACAGTGACATGGAGTGTCTTCCTGAGTGATGCATGCTGCATTTTATCACAGCTCACTGCACCTCAGTTCCAGGCTGTGTTGCAGTGCCAACAGGGCACATAGAAAACAATTGTTTTCTGTGTGTCCTAGCAGTGACTGATGTTTTTCCAGTGTGGAAAAACGCCAGTCACAGTTCTATGTGAGAATAGGTACTTATAAGATCCAGAGACATAAAAAATGATATATGTTTTATTAGATGGTGCTATATTACAGTGTAATCAGAAAGGAGCTGAGACTGGCTATTGTAGTTTTATGCTGCTATTGTTTGTGCTGCTTCTTTAATGCCCATGTATGAAAGTGAGAGATGGACCTCTGCAAGCACAACACCCAATGCTGACTTTTGCAGCCATAGCACCTTGAGAAGGTCTCTATCAGCAATGGAGAGTTGTGTTTAATTGAACAGCTCTATGTGGATGTAAATAAAGTACCAGTATGTACAGTAACAGAAAGGATTTCAATTCAATTCTAGTTTTAGATTGGTTAAATACTATATACTTCTAAACAAAGTGAATATGCCACTAACCACACCCACGGTATAACATCTTTCCTCAATAAAAAAGATTTTCACTCAGTTTGTTCTTCTCAGCAGGGATCAGTGTTTGGCTAAGCATCAGACTGAAATGTCATTACTGAGTCAGCAAAGAACAGGTCTTGAATAGTATCACTGTGACTTCATATAAGCTGCTTTGCCACTTCCTTTGACAGTATGTGCATGCATGGAGTTGATAAAGTTAAACAGTATAAAATAAAAACTAAACTAGCAATTTCAGCATTCATAAGTAGATTAAAATAGAATAACGTTACAGACACATATAGTATGAAAACAATACTGCAGCACAGCACAGCACAGTTCCACTTTAATCTATTATTTGATGTCTGCAATCTACCAGTTGCTTTTTTGTACTTTAAGATAATCAGCTGGGGCAACACTAACAATTCCAATTTTACTAAAGTATAATTTAGAAAGGAAATCATGCATGGCCATATGCAACTGATGCTAAATGTGGCAATAGACATTTGGCAATCCTAACTTGTCTGGCTGATTTCAGGAAAACCAGGCAATCATTTTGGGTACACATGAGTAAGCATCCTAGCTAACTGGTCTAACTTAGGGAAAGGATTCAGCTGTGTTGGATTTTGCACACTAGCTCCTGTGCAAAGTGATAGACCCATCCCAAGCAAAGCACAGCCTCCTACAGTAAACACATGAGAGCCCCAAAAGGTCAGTCTACATGCCCAGCCACTTTGATCTATGCTCAGCTTCATTATGCGCATTTTCTGGACCATACGTACAGTATCTCACAAAAGTGAGTACACCCCTCACATTTTTGTAAATATTTTGTTGCAATGTTTTTATTGGATTTATAATAATAAAGAATATAAAAGTTGTGACTAATAATAAAAGAAGAACATTTCTCTTGCAATTTACCTATACATCAAGATACTGGGTATAGACATTGATGACATCAACACATAAATGTCAAAACTTTTCAAAAATAATCTTCTCACCGCCAGTATGAGTATATAAAATCTATTTAGCATTAAGATCAAGGGAAAAGGGGAAAACAAGTAGAAGAGTAGAGATGAAGTGACCCATAGACAATGGTAGGACCCCTAACACCGACCGCCACCATCTTGGGTTGTCTCTAATGCTCTAAGATCTCCAGACAAATATCTGACCCATGGATCCCAAACTTTTTCATTTGCTTGATTTTATCTTGGAGAATCAGTCATATGCTCATTTAGCATTATCCAAGAGAGTTTGTGTTTGAGTTGTGCAAATGGTAAGCTTGCTGATTTCCAAGACTTGGCAATAATGATTTTCGCTGATGTGAATATGAAGGTTATAAGGCGCCTCTGAGCTTTAGATGCATTCTCCACCTTGCCGCCCAGCAAAGCCTGTTTTGGAGACTTAGCCAGGTTTATTTGGGTAAGTGAGTATATAAAATTGTACACTCTAACATCCTCACCCACTATTGAATCACCAACTGCACTATAAAGAACTCTCGACTACTACACATGTCACACTCCACAGGAGCGGGATGTACCTCACAAACACACTGTTTACCAAGTTCCACTGTAAGATCTGGAAGTGCTTGGAAAATGTGATAGATTTGCAAGTCCCCATCCAACAGATTGGTCACCGAGGTCCACCATTCCTAACAAACCAACCTCCCCCTTCCCCCTGTCTTTCTCTCTTTCCTTCTTTCTATCTCCTTATCTCTCTCCTCTGAATGTGCTCTTGAAGCACAATATGTCGGAGATATACACAATTGTAATGTTACCATATGTTATAAATCTAACAGAGGTTAATACGATTAAATTAATTAATGTTAATAAAGATGGCATTCCCATCTGTGAGGTCAGAACCACCTTAGAATACCCATTCAATTTATTCATGGTCCACTTGTCCTGCTGCACAGCAAGATCTCTAATGGGGTGCGGCGGCCCAATCGGTCAGTGAATATGGAGTAAATTCATTCCTCCAGAATACAGATTAGTCGATACTAGGTCATGCACGGACTTTGATATGTTAAACTGGTAACATAACTTGTTAGACTTGAATTGACTGGATGTATGCATAATCTCATAGTATTTCTTTGTACTGTTCAAAAATTTTCAATAAAAACTACTGGAAGTAAAATTGTACACTCTAATCCAGAACCTCTGCACCTTTGGGCATCGCCACCAGATATGGCACATTGTTCCTTCTTGTCCCCAGCCCCGAAAGCATAAAGGGGATGCTCCCAGTTCATAGGCTGCAATTTTTTTGTAAATATTTTATATTATTATTATTATTTATATTATTATTATATCTATGTGACAACACTGAAGAAATGCATTTTGCTACAATGAAAAGTAGTGAGTGTACAGCTTGTATAACAGTGTAAATTAGCTGTCCCCTCAAAATAACTCAATGCACAGCCATTAACCTCCCTGGCGGTATGATTATGTCAGATTTTTGGTGCTGAAAGCGTTTTATATTTTAGGCCTGTAATTCTTAGTAATAATTCACTTAAATCTGTCCAAACAAGAGTCTAGTAGACATCCCAGGTATGATAAAGTTTGAAACATGAAATCATAAATTATAATATAATAAATAATTATAAATAATTATCAAAAATAATAAAATGTTTTCAATAATGTAATCAAACCAAAACACTGAAATTTGCTCAGTTGCAGAATTGTCGCTGACGTCACTTTCAGTTTCTGATGATAAATTTCCCCAAAAATCAGTATCACTCAATTCTGCAAATGATTCTTATTTACTATCGCTGTTTTCTAGCTGATCAAAAAACACTTTTGACGTAAAGGGACACTTTTTGGTTGCCATGGACATTCTCAAGTTTCCAGGCAGAAAGAATGACATTTATTATATAAAAGTGCATGCAGGGCACTGGGCAAACCACTAGGGACAAAGGGGATGTGAAATTAGTTCATACAGCAATGTAATCTTGCAGATTACAGTGTACTGTATGTTTACTGTGTGTTTCACTATTTGAATTTCCCGCCGGTCTACGTCCCCGTGCGACGCGACGCTCGCAGGGAACGGAGCCCGGCACACAGAGGCATCGGGCGGAGGGACAGACACGCTGACACCGCGGGAGGACATCGCTGGATCCAGGGGACAAGGTGAGTAACCCAGCCTGGATCCAGCAATGCAATCCCGAGTGTGGCTTGGGGTTACCGCTAATGGTACTGAAATTCCACCCCGAGCCACACTCGGGATTACCGTCAGGGAGGTTAATGTCTAAACCACTGGCAACAAAAGTGAGTACACCCCTAAGTGAAAAATGTCCAAATTGGGCTCAATTAGCTATTTTCCCTTCACGGTGTCACGTGACTCGTTAGTGTTACAAGGTCTCAGGTGCGAATGGGGAGCAGGTGTGTTAAATTTGGTGTTATCACTCTCACTCTCACTCTCACTGGTCACTGGAAGTTCAACATGGCATCTCATGGCAAAGAACTCTCTGAGGATCTGAAAAAAGGAACTGTTGCTCTACATACAGATGGCCTAGGCTATAAGAAGATTGCCAAGACCCTGAAACTGAGCTGCAGCACGGTGGCCAAGACCATACAGCGGTTTAACAGGACAAGTTCCACTGAGTACAGGCCTTGCCGTGGTCGACCAAAGAAGTTGAGTGCACATGCTCAGCGTCATATCCAGAGGTTGTCTTTGGGAAATAGACGTATGAGTGCTACCAGCATTGCTGCAGAGGTTGAAGGGGTGGGGGGGTCAGCCTATCAGTGCTCAGACCATACACTGCACACTGCATTAAATTGGTCTGCATGTGTCTTTTCTTCAGTGTTGTCACATGAAAAGATATAATAAAATATTTACAAAATGTGAGGGGTGTAATCACTTTTGTGAGATACTGTATATCATGCTGCTAGATGTGCAAATACACAAACGTCTGCTTAATAAATATTTGCAACATGCATAACTTTACCTTGATTCACATAGCCTTTAGTACAGTCAATATTTTAAATATTAAAACATATTATTCTTACATAAACTAAACAATTGCATTTAATTAGTAGAGTGAGGAAGGGTTAGACCTTCAGGATCGGTTCACACTAGGGTGATGTGGGAACCAGCACAATTCCAGTGCTGGTTGCCACATCGCATAGAACTCGCAGACGGTTCACACTGCCCTATGCGAACCGCTGCAGGTGTCAATAGAAAGTTAATGACACCCCCAGATTGGTTCACATATCGCAGTGTGAACTGTGAATTTGGACAGGAATCAGATTGCATGGGTATAAACACCCATGCAAACCGATTCTGGTGCGGACAAAAAAAAGGGTCCTGCACGATTTTGGTCTGAACGCGATGCAAATTCAGCCATACAATCTGTATGGCTATATTTGCATAGCACAGACTTTGCATGTGATCTGCACAGCAGTGCAGTGCAAATCACATGCAATGTCTGACATTGCACAAGTGTGAACTCTCCCATAATTATTTTTTATTGCTGTGTTCCTACTGGGCTTACTAATTTCTATCACTTGCAGCATAGTAACCACAACCATTAGTGAAGGGAAATCTCCCTAGTAAAGACTAGTCAGATTGTAGTCAGAAATGAAAAGTGGCATATGAGTACAAGGTGCAACATATTAATATGGTGTCTAAGAGCATTGGAAAATGATCCCATTCCAGTTCATAAACTCTTGCATTACAGACTTCTTCTGCTAATAGACTTATATCTGGAATTACCTTGCTGCATTTTACACGAAACTTCTTAAAGGCAGTGAATGAGAGGGAGAAAGGGATAGCTATGGAAGGGACAGGGTTATCTAAAACAACAGAAGCTGTATATAAACTATATTGTAATACACAGGTTCACCTACTCTGATACAGAAAATTTAACTGCACACGTACACATGTCACAGACCAAAATATCTGGTATAGAGCATGTGAGATAACGTCAAGGGGACAAATATTCTTTTGTCACCAGTCTTTAAATACATAAATACAGTATTTCACAAAAGTAAGTACACTCCTCACATTTTTGTAAATATTTTATTCTGTCTTTTCATGTGACAACACTGAAGAAATGACACTTTGCTACAATGTAAAGTAATGAGTGTACAGCTTGTATACAATGTAAATTTGCTGCCCCCTCAAAATAACTCAACACACAGCCGTTAATGTCTAAACCGCTGGCAACAAAAGTGAGTACACCCCTAAGTGAAAATGTCTAAATTGGGCCCAAAGTGTCAATATTTTGTGTGGGTACAATTATTTTCCAGCACTGCATTAACCCTCTTGGGCATGGAGTTCACCAGAGCTAGCTATTTTCTCTCCCCGGGGTCATGTGACTTGTTAGTGTTACAAGGTCTCAGGTGTGAATGGGGAGCAGCTGTGTTAAATTTGGTATTATCACTCTCACTCTCTCATACTGGTCACTGGAAGTTCAACATGGCACCTCATGACAAAGAACCCTCTGAGAATTGTTGCTCTATATAAAGATGGCCTAGATTGTAAGAAGATTGCCAAGACCCTGACCATACAGAGGTTTAACAGGACAGGTCTTGCCATGATCGACCAAAGAAGTTGAGTGCATGTGCTCAGCCTCATTTCCAGAGGTTTTCTTTGGGAAATAGACACATGAGTGCTGCCAGAATTTCCGCAGAGGTTGGAGGGGTGGGGAGTCAGCCTGTCAGTGCTCAGACCATACGACACACACTGAATCAAATTGGTCTGCATGGCTGTCATTCCAGAAGGAAGCCTCTTCTAAAGATGATGCACAAGAAAGCCAGCAAACAGTTTCCTGAAGACAAGCAGACTAAGGACATGGATTACTGGAACTATGTCCTGTGGTCTGATGAGACCAAGATTAACGTATTTGGTTCAGATGGTGTCAAGCGTGTGTGGCGGCAACCAGGTAAGGAGTACAAAGACAAGTGTGTCTTGCCTACAGTCAAGTGTGGTGGTGGGAGTGTCATGGTCTGGGGCTGCATGAGAGCTACAGTTCATTGAGGGAACCATGAATGCCAGTATGTACTGTGATATACTGAAGCAGAGCATGATCCCCCCCCTTCGGAGACTTGGTCGCATGGCAGTATTCCAACATGGTAACAACCCCAAACACGCCTCCAAGATGACCACTGCCTCGTTAAGAAGATGAGGGTAAAGGTGATGGACTGGCCAAGCATTCCTCCAGACCTAAACCCTACTGAGCATCTGTGGGGCATCCTCAAACGTAAGGTGGAGGAGCGTAAGGTCTCTAACATCCACCAGCTCTGTGATGTCGCTGGAAGAGGACTCCAGTGGCAACCTGTGAAGCTCTGGTGAACTCCATGCCCAAGAGGGTTAATGCAGTGCTGCAAAATAATGGTGGCCACAAAAAATATTGACACTTTGATCCCAATTTGGACATTTTCACTTAGGGGTGTACTAACTTGTGTTGCCAGCGATTTAGACATTAATGGCTGTGTGTTGAGTTATTTTGAGGGGATAGCAAATGTACACTGTTATACAAGCTGTACACTCACTACATTACATTGTAGCAAAGTGTCATTTCTTCAGTGTTGTCACATGAAAAGATATTATAAAATATTTCCAAAAATGTGAGGGGTATATTCACTTTTGTGAGATACTGTAACTCCAGCCAGTGGGCTGCTAAAAAAAAAACTGAACAGATTGCCCCATCCGCCTCGAATATGTGGAAATCCTCCCTGCTGCGCTATTGTATTCTGATAGCGAGACTTTTACACTGCCAGAGTACACTGATTAGCACAAAGTTTCCAGCAGTCCTGTTCGGGAGAAGTCTCTGTTTGGGTCTATCATTTTCAATAGACAAATTCAAAATTGAAATTTAGGAAAGGGACTTTGTTTTCCTACAACAAACACTATGACTATATGACTATGGTTTCCCACAACTATTTTATATACAGTTTGTTATAGTATTCTAATATGCAATGAATGCCATTGTGGGGTTTAATATGCATTTTTACTTTGATAAGGAAAAGCTGTCCAAAGCTGCAAAGGGTTTGGTTTTTTCTTCCTGGGGACCTATACTTCTACTGTATATGGCAGCTTAGATTTTGGTAAATGTGTCTTTTTTCAACTTAAGCAGCTATATAAGTATGCAGCAGTTGAGAGTGGTAGTTGTAAATTGACTTAAAGGAGAAGCACAGATAAAGCTTGTACTTCTCCTGTGGAGCACAGGAGTGAAGTTTGTTATGCACTCTCATGATCAGTTTTCAGCAGACAGCGGCTGAAGCACATCACAGAGCCAGGTCCAGGCTTGGGCAAGATTGTGACAATGAAGTCAGGATCTGCCCACATGCCTGGACTGGCACCCGGCTCAGCCTCTCAAAGAGCCGTGAGAGCCTGAGCTGGCCATTCCTACCCCTTCCACAGCCCAGCACTCCAGTGCATGCGGGTGGGGGGTTAGAGTCACCAGCTCTTTACTCAGGGAGCCCTGAGAACCGAGTGATCTGCTGTGTTTGTCAACTCAGTTCTCTGTGTTAGTATGATTCAGAAAAAAAAACAAACCCCATACTTCTCTTTAAGTTTACAGTTCCACATGTTATAATAATAATAAACTTTATTTTATATAGCACCTTTAAAGGTGGCTTCTCAAAGCGCTTTACAAGGAGAACACAAAAAATACACAGGATAACAGGGAATACACAGGATAAAACACAAGAAATACACAGGATAACAGGAAATACACAGGATAAAACACAAGAATTACACAGGATAACATAACATAAGGGATAAAGGGACAATTAAGTGAAAGTCTGTCTAAAGAAAAACGTTTTTAGATTTGATTTGAATGAGTTTAGAGAAGAGGACTCTGACATTCTTTGGAAGTGAATTCCATGGCTTTGGAGCATAGCAGGAGAAGGCTCGGTCCTCCATTGAGTGTAGATGAGTAGGGGGGACACACAGTAGACCAGAATTTGAAGAGTGGAGGTTACGAGGGGGGAGTAAGTTGAAAAAAGTTCAGAGAGATAATGGGGTGCTAAGCCATGAAGAGCCTTGTATGTGAGCAAGAGGATCTTAAAGTCTATGCGAAACCTGACGGGTAGCCAGTGCAAGGACTCCAGGGATAATATGATCACTTGTACCAGGCCTAGTCAGGATTCTGGCAGCAGAATTTTGAACATATTGGAGTAGATTTATGATGGATTTTGGTACACCAGCAAGTAGAGCATTGCAGTAGTCCAGTCGGGAGAGCTACAGTATATGAAAGCATGGGACGCAACCGAGCAACTTTCTCAAGTGGAAAAAAGATGTGGTTCAAAGGTTAGACTAGTATCAAATATCACCCCCAGATTTCTCAATTTGGACTGAAGCTCAAGTACAGTGCCATCTAAAGATAAGCTATTTGGACTGGCCTTACATAATTGATAGGGGGGTGCCAATAAGCATGACTTCTGTATTGTCACTGTTTAATTGAAGGAAATTATGGGCCATCCAAGTTTTTACATCACAAATACAGTTAGATAGGAGAGAAGCAGCCAAAGTAGAATCTGGTTTAGTGTGGATGTATATCTGAGCAGTGGCAGCTGGTGAAATTTTTGGATGTGGGGGCGCCAGACCTCGCCCCTATTTTTGACCACTCCCACTTCTTGTAAGCCCCGCCCCTTATAGACTTGACTCATTGTGTTAGGACTCCTGACAGTGGTGGCTGGTGCTCAAAATTTTTGGGTGCGCAATCAACTGTTAGTAATGTAGCACTGTAAATAGCCTTCTATCAGTTTTTTTTATGGCATTGCATAAAAGACACCTTTAGAGATTAAGGGCTCTTTCACACAAGCGGATCATTCAGGTCTGCCTATCAGTTTTTCAGGCGGACCTGAACAGATGCGCCATTGTCCTCTATGGAGCAACGGATGTCAGCGGTTTCCATCCGTCTGGCGGATCAGATTGGATGAACATGGACAGACGGTCCGTGTTCATCTGATCCTCCATAGAGGAGAATGGAGCTGTGACAGATCAGTCTCTGCACGGAGTGCAGAGACGATCCTGTCATCCGCCAGCTCAGCGGATGGATCCCCGCTGAGCCCGTCAAAACGGGTTCCGCTGGTGTGAAAGGACCCTAGTTCGAAATGTTCAGGTCCGCCTGCAATTTTTCAGGTGGACCTGAACAGACGCTCCATGTACCTCTATGGAACGATGGATGTCAGTGATGACACGTCCGCTGACATCCAATCCGCTCCGATCTGCCAAAGACAGATGGAAACCCTATTTTCCATTCATCTGGCAGATCTGATTGGATGAACACAAATGAAAAGAAAACAACTCTTGAAAAGACAAAATAAAAAAGCAGCTTTTGCTGCAATATTTGCCTTCAATCAAAAGCTGTCCCCCAAAGTACTTGTTTTCCACAGCAAGATGGTGCAAGGATGGAGGATAGTGGAAAAAAAAGCTGTGAAACCATAACTGAAAAAGAAGTGTAGGGCCCAGATGTACAGCACAATAGGCTATGTATTCAGCATGAGCAGTTTTTTTAAAAAAAAATTGGTACATTAAAAGTCCTGAGATGCATGCTTCTTTAAATATTACTTTTCAAATGCCAATGTCATCTGCAAAAATTGGCATTTGAAAAGTAATATTTAATGAAGCATGCATCTCAGGACTTTGCAGTGCAAATGAAATACATTAATTTGGGGAGAGGTTCAATCCAGTCACTTTGAATTTTGCTATCATGATGACTGTCTAGCATGTTTACTGTGACCATTTTCCAAGAGGATACGATTAGGCAGGATCTAGTTTTCTTGTAAAGCTCTTCTTTAGTGAATGTGATTACAATAAAGGATACATTTTGATGCACACATTATTTTTTGGTCCCCCTCCAGTGCACTAGCATTTTTTTTAATGTTACCTATTCATCTAAAATGCAGCTTCAGGCACTCACCCACCTGTGCAGTCTGCAGTCGGCCCAGATGTCCTGCTGTCTCTGGCTCTGTCTGGTTGGACTGGTTGGTGGTATGGCTGCTGCTGGTGTGGTGGTGGCTGGCACTCTGGCAGTGGTGGCTGGGCTGGCACTGGAGTGCTGGTACAGTGGTGGCTGGCTGGCTGGCTGGCACTGGAGACAAGTGCTGGGCGGCACCGTGGCAGTTCACTCTCACTGTCTGACACTGTGTCCGGGACCAGTCCTCCTCTCTCTCTCTCGGTCTCTCCTCATGGTGTGCCCCAGCGGAGTGCTGCGCCTGCATGACTTATCACACAGCCAACACGTCCTCCATTGTCCCGCCCCCGCCCACAGCAGCCAATGACAGAGTCATTGGCTCTGATGGCTCCATGGGGCAGCCAATCAGACCACGTGTGTGCGCCTGGCCAGCGCACACACATAGAATTTAATTGCTGGCCAATCGGCTCACTACTTGCTGTCAGCTGACAGCAAGGAGCCGACGATAAAAAAAAAATGAAAAGTCAATGTACCGGCGCCTCCTGCAGGGGGGCCGGGCTGACTTTTTTTTTTTTCTTCATGTCAGCGGTGGGAAGGCGGTGCCCAAGCGCCCCTTATGCACCAGCTGCCTCTGTATCTGAGTGTCATGAGCATAGAAGTGATAGTTGAGCCCATGTGATCTAAGCAGTTGGCCAGGTGGAGACATGTATATGCTAAAAAGTAAGGGACCCAGGATTAAGCCCCGAGGAACACCGTACTTGACTGGGCCAGATTCAGACTTGAATCCACCAAGAGAAACAAAGTGACAGCAATCAGTGAGATATGACTTAATCCATTTCAGAGCCAATTCTGAGACTCCAAATATGGTTTCAAGGCGGGAGAGTAATAGATTGTGGTCTACAGTATCAAAGGCAGAACTAAGATCTAGTAGAATAAGAATAATTAGTGACCCGGAATCACAGGCTAACAGAAGGTCGTTAGTGTCTTTGACCAAGGATGTTTCTGTGCTGTGTAGCTGCCGAAAACCAGATTGGAGGGGTTCAGATTATTTAAAGTCAGGTGATTATGTAACTGAGATGTCACTGCCCGCTCGAGGATCTTGGAAAGGAAGGGCAAGTTAGATATTCCAGTATTCCACACTGTAGTTAATTGCTAGGAATCTTCTAAGTCAACAATAATTATCCATAAGGATTATTACAAAAAGCTGTAAGATTTCACTTTCTCCAATTTGTGGTCCTCAGATGACAAAAGGAGTTAGTGATCTGACAGCTGCAATGACTGGTCACTGAGAAATTGCATGCTTGCAAAATTGCTATTTTTGTTACTTGCTGGAACTGAGGCAGACTGAACACTGTATTTAATATGCAGTCTACTGCCTTATCAGAGTAGCAGAAAAGCAAATATGATATGTTTGCATGTCAATTCAAGATAGGTAAAAGAGTGTATTATGCAGCAGCTGATAATTGTCAATATGTTTATTTGTTCACTTGATACTTTTTTTAATTGTATTTCAATAGCTCAAAACTCATTGCGCAGTTGGGTTTAAACAAATGCATGCATACAAAAGGAAAAAATACCTTGTATTTGTGTGTGTATGGGCATGTAGCAAACAAATTAATTGTAATGTCTATGTAGTAAAATCATCAGCAAAAATGGGCTAAAAATTAGATATATTGCTTATGACAATGTAAACAACTCATGAATGAATAGAAATATAGTTACTCTTATGCATTCTGACAGCCTTTACATAGCAGAGATTTCAGGAAAGGAAAGCATTAATGTCACAGAGGACTATGGGAACATATCATTTTGACATTTGCAGCTCATATCAGGGACGGTCAAATGTACTGACCTTCTCCTTCCCTCACAGTACATCTACAATGGACACCTAAGGAGATTTAAAGTGAGCAGCTTTATGCTTTAAGATTACATGTGCTTGTCTAGTCCCTGCTCCTTCACATAATCTGATCAGACACTCCCCACTTTTACACCTCTAGCAAACCTTAGGAAAGATTAGTTCATTATTGTGGTGATAGTCTGGCACACAGGAGCAGGTTGTCTCTCCGGACTTCAGGTAGGAATTGTCTTATATTAACTTGCAGGACAAGTTAGAGGAGAGGATAATGATTCATACTAGTCTGAATATCAGAGATGTGTACAAACATTACTACCTGGCGGTGGCTGGGAATCACTGCCATTACAAAGCAAAGATTGAAGAATAAATTAGGAAAAACTTTAGTACTAATAATGCATATTAGTTTAGAGCACATCAAAAATATAATTGGTGAGAGGGAGCTAACTTAGTAAGTAACATCAAATTCCACTTTTTCATGTTTTAATTAGTAAGGAAAATTATTGCACATCATATACAGACAATTTGGGACATTTGTAGATAAAGGAATATTATCCATAGCATGGAAAATTTTAAAAAATAATAAAAAGTCTTGGTTTTGTCATGTGTGAAATAATTTACATGTGTTCTTAAAAACATAATAAAGCTGATCTTATTGTTCCACAAGTGTTTTAATAGAAAACCTTAAGAGAATATGCATACATTCCCTGTCCTTTTTTGTGCCACAATATCCACCCTTCCAGTGATGGGGCCTCCTTCGCAAACTAGCGTTGATTTACTAAGAACATAGATTGTTTATTATGAAGAGAGTATGTTGACTAGGTGAATGACAGTAAGTAAAAGGGTTGATTTGCTGAAACTGAAAAGTGCAAAATCTGGTGCAGTTCTGCATACAAACCAATCAGCTTCCAGTTTTTTTTTTGTCAAATCGTAATGAAACAAGCAAGTTAGAAGCTGATTGGCTACCATGCAGAGCTACACCAGATTTTGCATTCTAGTAAATGTATCCCGCTGTGTTAACTTTAAATGGACAATTGTGTTTGAGGGAGCAAAGGAAAAAGCTCATTGAACATTCAATCTGTTATGCGAACAGTCGTTACTCCTTTAGCAAATCAACGTATTCAGCTAGTGGAACTGCAAGCAAATGTATGTGACTTTTTCATTATTTTCCGCTATAACATGCATCCATTCACTCACTCACCCAGACAATATTGTTTCAGGTTAAGGATTCTTTTGTTCACAATACCTGTTTATTCAGTTTTCCAGTAACAGAATCAAAAAACAATCAAACAAGCATGCCATGCTGATACAAATTCTACTTTTTGCCTATAAAAACAAGACAGCATAGTCTAAAATTTCAAAGAGGAAATGGTAATAAAAAAAAAAAACCTTAAAATAACATATGCATCTTAATTTTATCAAACCACAACCCTTGCAACAATTTCAAGATTGAATAATGAATATTAAATACATGATAAAATTGGAGAGATTAACAATTTGATCACCATTACAAAATTGTTAACACTTTAATGAGGAGCCCAAGTCTATTCAAGCTGAACCAATCTATCAATTTATCATATAACCAAGGATTCAACCATACAGCTTTATTTAATTATTACTAAGATAGTTAAAAACTATAAACAAAACTATAACTATTTATCTTCTGAAAAATACATGTGTAGCAAATTTCTTTAGGCCGAGATCTGTTTTAAGCAACTATTGATTACTGATTGTTGACTTCTAAATACCTGTTTACAAAAATGCTTAATTACGACTGCAATCTGTAAATGAATTAGGTGTCTTTTACATGGCATTTACAACCAGTACCGCAGTGATTGTACAGGTTCATAACGTACATTATTAGTTAGTGTGCAAACAACCTATACATATTAAAATAGCTTTTACAGTTTGGAGTCCTGACACCGTTTACTTTAGTTGCAGGTGTTTCTCTTTTGGAATGTTTCAAATGTTTCCCATTGTATAATAAAAATGAGGATCACCGGTTCTCTTTATTTTATTTGAGGCATGGTTGGGGAAATGTTGCCACTAATGTACAGATTCTTATAATAACGTGGTAGAAGGATATGGAAGAGAGCATCAATTCAAAAAAATTTACAAATTAATTGTATATGTCATTGCGTTTGATAAAATAGACAAACTCATTTCAGGGGATTGATGGGCCATCCCTTCATCGGGGGTATAAAATAAGCATCCAAAGAAGGTATAAAATTAAGGTTTAAAAGTAAATCCTAAAGATAGTAGATAGTAGTATGTTTTACCTTTAGGAATCACTTTAAAACTTTGGATTTATTATACATACCTTCATTTTTTATATAAATATATATAATGCAATGTATATACTGAAAAAGCTATTTATGTATTAACTATTCTTATAAAATTCCTTATATGTATAATTTATGTATGGGTTAATTACTTTTGTGTCCTCATGCATTATTGATTTTTTTGCATGTTTTTATACAACTATTTCTGTTTTGCCAATAATTTGTGTATTTGTAGCCACTTATCTATTGTATTGTAGAAGGAATATCATTTAGCACCATATCGACTTGTATTAGTCGTTTCACTTGTGGACAGTATCTGATGTCTACACAACATATTACTAAATTAATTTTAATTATTTAGTATTCTTTGAATGTGCATTTTATAACCCTCATGATGGGGGCTGCTTGGAACCCCCGTCCCCCTCCAAAAAATGCATTGGCCTATTTATTGAATGCAATGATATTTTCTATCATGTGGCTATACAGTGGCTATGACAATGAAACATTTCAACAAACCCAACATAGCTGTAAGTATAATTTCCAGACAGAAATAAATATAAATTGCTCATGTGCCACCGGTCGGAGGGGATGCCTCAATAGTCTATACACCAATAAGTGAACAAAGTCCAAACACAAATAATATTCTTAGTGTGAATTATTGTAATGCTTTGTTTTATATATAATTTGGCACTTTTAATGCACTAATATGCAGTGTTTTGCTTGATAAATGTGCCCTGAGAAATAGATTCACAATTGCATTCTATCATAATGTATCACTTGCTAGTAGGAAAATGCAGCTTTCTGAAAAATAAAGGAGACTTGTGCTGCAATTTTAAATGTTTATGCCTAACTGTAAAGAAGTTTACCACTAAAGATTACCCAACACTGCATGTTCATAAAGTAAGGCTGAGTTCACACTGGCATTAAAAGCAGGCATTTGAGAGGCTTTAAAAATGCCCCTCAAATGCCTATGCACAAGATACAATAGAAGGCACATAGTGCTGTTCACACTAAGCTTTAGCGTTGTGTCGCTTCAAAATAGAAGCCTCATGTTGAGTTAGGAAGCGTAGAAGCCTTTCAACGTCTCACATTCAAGTCTATGGTAACGCCTCGCAACAGCTCTGGCAGGCAGTTGTGGGGCATTAAGATTAGTTCATTTACTGTAATGAATTAAGTGTTTGTGGAGCAGTTTTAACGCTCGTCAAACGCTTCAAAACTGCCCATAAGGCATTTGGGGAGGGTTGTTAAGGCTTGTAAATGTCCCATACTAAAGCTCATTGACGCCTGTCTGACGCCCATACTAGCACCTTACAAACGCTATAGGAGCGCTTGTTGAGCGTTAGACATTTAGCCAAGTGTGAACAAGCCCTAAGGGAGATTTTTAGGTTTGAATGAAAACTGTGTGTCATTGTGGACAGACATTTATCTCCCTGAAAGACATCTTTTCATTTTATCACAGATGTATCAAAAACACTGCAATATTTTGATGCATTTATATGATTGGCCCATATATTACACAACTTTAGAAATGTATGTTATGATAGACAGTCTAGATCTTACTGTTTATGATAGGTAAACTTAGAAAGGGAATACCATATGGGCTGTTTTACTGAAAAAGTTGATTATCTTTACAAAATAAATTGTGTGAATATTCACTTTAATTATCTCATCATGGGCAGATGAAATAAGTACAGACATGATTGGATAATTGAAATACATTTTTACACAATTTATTGCATAACAATTCCCAACTCCTTTAGTAAGTTAGCCTCATGATGTTTGGCCCCAAATGGTGACTGTACCATAGGTCTAAATATACAGTGGCTATGGTACATTGAGAGGTGAAGGCAGTGTGATCATGTATTCTGCACTAAAGCTAATAGGACACATTTTACACAACTGTTATTTATAATTACATGCCGCCATCACAAAGCTACACATTTTTACATGGTAAGCATAGTGCGACTGTACAGAAACATATTAACTCATGGCAAATGCCTTGTATAGTAAAAGAGCAATGGCTGCAGAGAAAAAAGAACTTGGGTATATGATGAAACAAGTCTGAATTCTAAGTGAACAGTCTCAACACCTTTAGTAAAAAAAAAAAAACTCACTATATTGACCTTAGCCAGGTAAGTGTTAACATATACGGGGCTTGATTTAGTGCAGGATTTTTGCTTCTGCATGATGGTTGAATGAAGTAAATCTGAAAGTCATGAGTTAACATATACTGGGTTAATCCACAAATTATTAGTTAACATACACAGGGCTTGATTTACTATGCAACTACTTACTAATATGTTCAATTGGATAACAAAATATATGCAAGGTATATAAAAAACATGACCAGTTAATGTGCCATGTGAACAGTCTCTACTAGTTAGTAAATGAACCAAAGTGGTAAATGAGGACAAGAACCATTAGTTCCTACTGCATTTCTGTTGTCTTTATTGGGAATGAAACTTCTATTTAAATGGTATCATTTTATATATAACATTTTTATTCTATTTATTTTAGGTTGGCTCGTATTGCAGCTAATATGCCAAGTGCCAAGCTGGCTGCATTTTCCCCAGTTGGTAAGTTAAGTTTCTGTTAAAATAGCTAATAATTCTGTTACAATTTAATTTAGTTGCTATAAACTATGTAGATTAAGTACTTAATACTGAAGGAATTACATTCTAAAGCCATGACCCTTTTGAGAATTACATGGTAGTCATCATTTGCTCAGTAGCTTATTTGACAACGGCTTTTATTTATGTCAGCCCTTGCATGCACTCTATCAACCAAACTATTTTTTTTTAACCCAAATGGTTATACAAGACTGGTAATATCACCTATCTGAAATACAACTCTGACAAGATTCTAAATTGACAAATCGATTAAATGATTGTTTTAGTAGAACATTAATTTATCACTGTTGGGTCATATTTTTGATCGTTATTTACAGTTTATTGCAATGCGTTGTACAATACTGTGTATGATATATGGTCCGATATGTTATTTATTTATTTCGATGTTCAAAAGATTGTTTGTGATCGCTTGTACTTAGTTGACTTTAGAAGTCTGTAAGGATGCATTACTGGCTTCTCACAATACACAGTTGCTATATAAATATATATATATATATATATTTTATTTTTTTTTTAACTCCCCTTTTTATATTAAAGCGGTTTTTCAGTCTTAAAAAGAAATAAATAAAAGTCAGTCATTAAAAATACTGTAGATGTTGATTTTTAATAATAGGACACTTACCTTTCCAGGAATCCAGCTCCACCCTCATCCTGGTTAATTCTCCACCAGTCTTTGGGTCTCCAGCGCTAGCATCTTTGGTGTGGGAAGCTGGTTGTGACTCCTTGCGCCTTTACAGCCAGCTTCCCACTGAGCAGCCAGCCTCCCACTAGGACCTGTGATGTGTCCCAAGAGGCTGCAGACTGGGATTGAGGGGGCAAACTTTCGCTCAGGTCGGCTAGGTGATCCGATTGGAAGTGAGAGTGGGTACTTGTCAAAACCAGCTACCCGCTCCCAAAAAAAATAATGTGCCAAAAGTAGGGAAGGAGGCAAAAAAGAAGAACTACCGTACCTCTTTTGGGTTAAGTTCTGCTTTAAATGTAGTCCTCAAGCTGCAGTCACTTGACTTTGCCCAGGCTTAAATTATGTTATCATTATCCTGCATGCAGGCAGGAGGAATCTAATAAATTAACCTATTTTAAAAACACAAAATTTCCTTCCTTAACTGTCCTGTATGTAAACTTTATGATACCAGGTACCCATTTTTGAAACCTTTTCAGAAACGTCATTATTTAATCAGCAAGGGGTTGACCTATGCCAGATATTGCAAACACAGCCACAAGCAAAAGGATTTGCATGTCAGTGTCATCTCTGAGCCAACATTTTAGTGCAGGAAGTAGATGCTTCCTTTTTTTTCTTCCTTAAAGTGGTTGTAGAGGCAGAAGTTTTTTTTTATCTTAATGCATTCTATGTATTAAGATGAAAAAATCCTTCTGTATGTGCAGCAGCCCCCCACAATACTTACCTGAGCCCATCTCTATCCAGCGATGTACATGAGTGGTTTGGCCATCTGGGACTCTCCCTCCTGATTGGCTAAGAAATAGCAGTGGCATCATTGGCTCCCAGTGCTGTCAATCAATGTCAGTTAGCCAATCAGGGGAGAGGGGGGCAGGGCCAAACTGCGGCTCTGTGTCTGAATGGACACATAGAGCTGCGGTTCAGCTCCAGTGCCCCCATAGCAAGCTGCTTGCTGTGGGGGAACTCAACAGGAGGGAGGGGCCAGGAGCACCAAAGAGGGACACGAGAAGAGGAGGAATGGGGCTGCTCTGTGCAAAACCATTTCACAGAGCAGGTAAGTATAACATGTTTGTTATTTTTAAAGGAAAAAAGGAGAGACTTTAGTGTCACTTTAAGGTCCATATGAGACTAGGCTTCAAGACTAGGCTTTCAAGAAGTCTGGAGGTAAATGGGAATACGTAGATGGACCTTAAGTTGTTTAAACTAGTGGGGGCTAATTAATAAGGGGGTTACCAGTGCATGTTTTAAGGGGGTGGGGATGATGCCAGTAGAGAGGTAGAGATTGAAGGTCAGGCAAGCATAAGGATCTCCGGATTACAGGCAAATGCAAAATCCAGGCATTATGGGAAGAAAAAATGAAACCCCTTAGCAGGTAAACTGGGTTTTCTCTCTGCATTTCAAGGGTTCATTTTCAGCTCTCAATGGAGTGTGTATCTTATCCACACATGATTCAAAAGTCATAAATAATACTTAATACACAAGCAACCTTACAAAAAATAGGCTTTGTATAGCTTGACTTTAATAGACTCTTCATAACAGCTCTTTCATGTTTGTCACATTAAACATATTAGTTCATTATAGTTAAATGTATATTTATATTTTTATGGTGGTTATTATTACTGCATACTTGCACTTTTTTTTTTAATGTTGTGAAAAATAACATAAGGCTTATTATGTTGCCTGTGCATTTGTTTTTAATCTTGGTTAAATGCCTCATTTTTATTCTTTATTCATAGAATTCACCGTGTCCACTATAGATAAAATGGGACACAAGGAGGAGGAGGAAGATGGTTGTATTTGGAAGAAGCAAACAAATAACATACGTGACACTTTCGTGTTCATGGAAGTGCTAGGATCGTAAGTGTATTAAGTTACTGCTATATTTCCTTCATCGTGAATGTATGAGTGGCGTGCACTATGGACACAGAGCTCCCAACTTTCCCTTTTCAGAAACAAATCCCTTCTTCCCTCTTTGGTCTTTCATAGGCCCTCTTTCTGCTCTGATATATAATGTTAACGTAAAAGTTAACCGTTTAACTACCAAAAGTTTTATACTGCACTGCTTGTATTATAGTATGCATACACAGATATGCCTGCTGTGTCCACTACCATGGAAAAAATCCTATACACCGTTGCCTCTGAACAGGTTTCCAGTGAACACTTGTACATTCACTAACTATTTTGACCCACAGCATGATGTATGGGTTTTTAGACTTGCTGCTTTAAAAGACTGTTATTTACAGAGCTCAGTACCTCAAGCTGAAATTTACTCTTTTTTCATAATTGTAACTGTTAAAGTATGTCGTATTCATGCATGGAGATGGCGATGGGATCACAAAGGAGATTTATTCCATCAACTCTCAGCAGTGGTACTGCGATCTAAATCCTCTAACATAATGATGGTGGTTACACTGTTACACAAGCTGTACACTCACTACTTTACATTGTAGCAAAGTGTCTTTTCTTCAGTGTTGTCACATGAAAAGATAGAATGAAATATTTACAAACATATGAGGGGTGTACTCAGATATTGAGACTGTATATATATATATATATATATA
>BLSH010286103.1:1480533-1496700 GCA_018402905.1 Glandirana rugosa | reverse complement strand
CCGTTCCATTCATATTCGTCGTCGTTCTCGGAGGTAATTTCACTAAGACAACGTAATGGAACTAACCTGTTTCGTGTCCAAGTGAAATTACAGATTAGATTGTTGCTTGCTAGTAAGTATTATGATTCGTATACTTAAAAGAGTATACTGTCACATTTGAGAACTATTTTAGTCAGGGTTAGTTCTCAGAACTTGTCGTAGTTCAGATTTTAATATATATATATATATATATGTGTGACTGGATTTAGTATTTACGTTGTGAAAACACAACGGGGATAAATAGTACTCGACTGCGTTTCTAGATAATTAAAAAAAGATACATGTATTTTCCGGATACAGAGAGTTTATAACAAGTCTAATCAGCATTTTGATATGCCACACCTGTGAGGTGGATGGATTATCTTAGCAAAGGAGAAGTGCTCACTAACACAGATTTAGACAGATTTGTGAACAATATTTGAGAGACATAGGCCTTTTATGTACATAGAAAAAAATTAATAGATCTTTGCGTCAGCTCATGATAAATAGGGGCAACACAAAAGTGTTGCATTTATGATTTAGGTCAGTGTGTATATATATATATATATATAATTTTAGACTTGATGCTGTTCAAGACTCTTGATTGGGACTGATTTTATCAAGAGTTTACACTGTCATATGAGAAAATTCATATGCTTAGTATTATGAATGATCGTTCGTTGTTAGATTAGACATTAAAGTGAACCTGTGCTTTGTCCAATCAAGGTAATGCAACAGAATCACTTTAATGGAGGCTCTTGCTGCTGCTTATACTTACCTTGCCTTCACGCATCTGCTATTTCATTTATTTATGTGAGCGAGGAGGAGAAGCCCTGAGTAAATGTCAAGTGGCAGCATTGACAGCACTGGATATTTAAGCATCCAGTCATCAAGCAATAGTGTGGTCACACGGAAGGAAAGGAAATGAGTCACATTCCACCAGTAGTAGGTCACTTGGTACCTCAGCTAAAGTGATTTGTGAAGGACTGAAGATAATGTAAGTATAAGCAGTTTAATCAGTGCTAATATGAACCTTTTGCTTTGCCTTTAATGGACATAGCATAGGGGATTTTCAGTTTAAAAGTGCACCTTTGCTTTATCCATTTTCACTACTGGAGACATTTTTTTTCATTTTTTGCACACACGGTAAAATGCACTTTTTTGGCCTAAAGATTTTGTAAAACACCCTAAACATTACATACTGTATTTCGTGAAAAGCAGAGACCGTGTAGAATAAAATGATGACGGCTGCAATTTTGTTATGTAAATAAAGAGCAAGTATATCAAGCCTCAAAATCGCACCCATGAAACAGTGAAAAATGACGGTACCCAAATTGACTATAGGTGATGCTGTAAGAGCACTCCCCCTCTGACATCAGCAGGGATATCTAATATGTGTGGTACGCACGTTATTTTAGTACATGTGCGCACACGATACATGTGTTTGCAACCAGATGTACATGGGGATGGAAGGCTTTTGTAATTCATTTTATTGAACTCTTTCTTTTTTTTACTTTATTGCTATCACAAGGGGGCTGGTAAGTCTCCTATAGCATGTGATAGCATAGCACAATGACTGGTTCTCCTTAACCACTTTAAGACCGAGCCTCTTTTTGGAGTTTGGAGGTTATCAGTTAAAAACAGTTTTTTTTGCTATAAAATTACTTAGAACCCCCAAACATTATATATATTTTTTTCTAAGACCCTAGAGAATAAAATGGCGGCCATTGCAAAACTTTATGTCACACCGTATTTGCGCAGCGGTCTTAAAAGAGCGATTTTTTTTGAAAAAATTCAGTTTTTTTAGTTAAAAAATAAGACAACAGTAAAGTTAGGTCAATTTTTTTCCATATTGTGAAAGATAATGTTACGCCGAGTAAAATGATACCCAACATGTCATGCTTCAAAATTGTGTCCGCTCGCAGAATGGCGACAAACTTTGCAACATAAAAATCTCCATTGGCGACGTTTAAAAAATTCTACAGGTTAGCATTTTTGCATTACAGAGGAGGTCTAGGGCTAGAATTATTGCTCTCGCTCGAACGATCGCGGCGATCCCTCACATGTGTGGTTTGCACACCGTTTTCATATGTGGGCGGGACTTCCGTATGCGTTCGCTTCTGCGCGCGAGCTCGCAAGAAAGGTGCGCTTTAAAAAAATTTAATTTTTTTTTAATTATGTATTTTACTTTTTAATTTTTATTTTTACAACTTTCTTTTTAAAAAAAAAATTTTTGATCACTTTTTTTCCTATTACAAGAAATGTAAGCATTCCTTGTAATAGAAAAAAGCATGCCAGGACCTCCAAAATATGAGATCTGGGGTCAAAAAGACCTCAGATCTCATTTTTACACTAAAATGCATTAAAAAAAAAAAAAATTTGAAAAAAATGGCAGGGGAAAAAAAAATGTCCCCTTTAAGAGCATTGGGCGGAAGCTACTTGTGACGTAGCTTCCGCCCAGCCATGTTATGGAGCCGAGTGAGCGGCTTCAGCCGCTCAGTCGGCTCACGGACACTGGGGGGAAAGCATCGGATCATCTCCGCTGCTGCCGGCGGGTCCGGTAAGCGGCGGAGACCGCTAAGACCACTTTTATCTTGTACAGAATCGCCGGCTGTAAAAAAAGATACCGGGGTTATGGTAGCTATCTGCTACCATAACAACGGTATTCCACTGCAAAGTACAGCCGTCAAAAGACGTACGGCGGTCCGGAAGTGGTTAACCACTTGCCGACCGCCAGCCACAGCTTGATGGCGGCAAAGTGGTTCGTTATCGCAAACCACCACGATAACGAGTATTGTGAGTGTGCTCACTGTGTTCCGGGGGGGCCAGGGAGTGGGTAGGGCGGACTCGATCACCGCCGGCTACCTGCAATGGCCCCCCGCAGTGAAAGAACGGAGGTCCGTGTATGTAAACACAGATCTCCGTTCTGACAGAGGGGGAAGGGCTGTGATCACAGGCTTCCTGTATATGGAAGCCGTGATCACTCCCCTCCCCCTGCCAGCCCAGCCCCCATACAGTTGGAACACACTGAGGGAACACAGTTAACCCTTAGAGCGCCCCCTCCAGGTTAACCCCTTCACTGCCCAATGGCATTTGAACAGTAATCTGTGCATTTTCATAGCTCTGATCGCTGTATAAATGCCAATGGTCCCAAAAAAGTGTCAAAATGGTCCGACATGTCCGCCCCAATATCGCAGTCCTGATAAAAATCGTAGATCGCCGCCATTACTAGTAAAAAAAAAAAACCCCAGAAACGAATTCTCATCATTCGTAAACGTGGCAACTTTTGCGCAAACCAATCAATAAACGCTGATTGCGATTTTTTTTACCACAAAATTTGAGGAAGAATATACATCGGCCAAAACCGATGAAAAAAATGTTTTTTTATATTTTTTTTTTATTTGTATTTTAGCAAAAAGTAAGAAAAAATGTTTTTTTTGCAAAATTGTCGCACTTTTTTTATTTATACCGGTGATCAGAAATGATGCGGAGGTGATCAAATACCACCAAAAGAAATCTCTATTTGTAGGAAAAAAAGGACGCAAATTTAGTTTGGGTACAACGTCGCACGACCACGCAATTGTCAGTTAAAGCAACGCAGTGCTGAATCACAAAAAGTGAAATGGTCCTAAAGGGGGAGATCCTTTCGGGGCTGAAATGGTTAGACGTCAGTAGTGTAATGTTATCTCTCCACTCTGTTGAAGGTGATTAAGCATAGACTGTGCCCAGTCAGCTTCTACCCTGGCCACAGAGGCTAAAATGGACAGTTCTGACCTTGGGAGTTGTCAGAATTGAGTGGTTCTGCATTCATTATTCACAGAGGAGATCAGCAAACAGATCTGTTTGTAGATCTCCTGCTGCTTTCCATCCTGACACTCGTTATGGAGGCTCCAAGCAGTGGGTGGCACATTACAGTATATGTTGAAGTGATCATATTTTTTTCTTGTTATTCAGTAAAGGCTAACAAGCATGCTACTCAGGGAAGTTTTGTTGTTTGGAGTTGAACCAAAATTAGAACTGCATCACCTTGCATGCTGGCCAGGGAACAATTAGTGCACACTTTATCAACATTTGTGTTTATCCTTGAACACTGTTGCTGTTACTTTTACATAAATTTGTGCTAAATTTGTATTACCCGAGTTCTCAAATGCAAGCACCTCTGCTTTAAGTGTTCTCATATTGTTGTATTTGATAAAGGATGTATGTTTTATATGATCTGTGTGGTTCGTGGTGTTATGAGGGGATTGTGGTAGCTTAATTTGTAGATTTCAGTCCTGTGCAGGGGGCATGTTGCACAATTAGAGCCCCAAACTATTGAGCTCTATTTGAGAGCTTGCCGATGTGCTAATGACACAGGGTAACTTTTACACGCACATCCTAAGCTTTGTAACAATATGAAGTACTTGGTGAACATAGCAAGCTACCAACCTAAAATTGAAGTTGTTTGAAATATTCATGGATTTCATTTTAGGCCAGATCATATTTTAGCTTTTAATGTTTTAGAATTGCCAAATACATGAAACATTTGTTCCGTTTAGCTGGTATGTGCAAATGCACGTTTGCCTCCCTGTTAGGGAAAGCCCTTAAACATCTCCAAGTCAAATGAAAATGTGCTTCAGCTACTTGCTGTGAGATGAATTTTCCAAGCACATGCCTGTATGACGTTTTGTGCACATGGAATCTATTGAAACTATTGAAGCTGGGATCATTGGTATGCTTAGTTTGCACTACCTTGGATACATACTGTAGATACTGAAGCCTTGGCAATGGATCTTCACAGCATGCAGAAAGATTGACTTTGGTATCCTGGCAACCTATGATCTTTAACATTACAGCAATGCTACTCTGTATTCATTTGATGACAGTATAATTTAAAGGGAAAACATGTACTTGGAATCATAATCATGAGGTTTGCATTGAAATTGTTGGTGTAATTGGCTCGATTTTAAATGATTATTTGTGGTTTCAGACATTCCCAGCATTTTTTAACTATATTTAGCTGTGGGTGTGAAAGTGAACCTCCAACTTATCTTAAAGACAAAGTCATTTTGTAGATATTTTTTTTTCTTTCCCAATCAATCTAATCCCAATTATTGCATATCATTTTTTTATATTCTCCTGTGAGCCAGCAAGGGCAGTCTTAATCTATCCTTAAAGACTAAGTTCACCTTTGAGGAAAAAAAGAGTAAATGCACATTTTTTTCAAGAAAAAAATGTGTATTTATTATTTTTTTTCCACCAGGAGACTGCAAAGCAGATGCAATATCAGGCTCCTGCAAACAGGTCTTCCGGCTTTCTACGCTATGGGTTTTCTGTTTGAATGCTGGAGGGCTTGTGAATAGACTATGAGCACACTGATCAGCATGCTTACAGTTCATTGAAACTTGAAGTCCATGTGCCATGGTGGCAGATGGGACTTGAAGCTTATTTATTCACAGATCTCTGTCAATGAATGATGTGGCTGTGTTGGTAGCACCCAGCATAGCCACACCAATTTTTAATGTGGCAAAAGTTACAGGGGAGAGGAACCCCTGCCCATTGTCAATGAGGGTGAGAGGAACCGTAAATATGGGTGTAACATATAATATGTTCCAAAAGGTGAACCTATCCTTTAAACCAGAGGATTAACAGCTGAATGTACTAGCCTGCTGTCTGCTTGAGAACAAAGTTTTCTGACTCGATGCAGAGCCAGGTCACCTACAAAAGGATCTAGAAGGGTGCCTGGGTAAAAGGGGATATACAACTCAGACACTAGATATATTTAGATTTTATGAATTTTACACAAATTTTACATTTACTGAAATTTAGGGAATACTGTATGTTTTTTAACTGAAAAAAAGATTTAAAGATTTAAAAAAAATGTGTGCAAATATAGTAATACATACAGTATTTATATTATATAGGTCCTCTTCTTTCAGAAAAGATATAGGTTTGGGGAAATATGTGAAGAATATGTAAAAAAGTGATGCATATTGGGGGGGGGGTCAAAGTTTTTAACCTGTTTAGAGCCATATTTAGTCTTATG
Source organism: Glandirana rugosa (assembly GCA_018402905.1). Taxonomy (NCBI): domain Eukaryota; kingdom Metazoa; phylum Chordata; class Amphibia; order Anura; family Ranidae; genus Glandirana; species Glandirana rugosa. The sequence continues at coordinate 1,490,657 of BLSH010286103.1, read as the reverse complement.
CTGGGTACACATGATTTAAAATCCAATGGTTCAGTAGGAACTGGCCATATTTGGACAGTGTGTACAACTGCCTGCCCAACAGCAGCCAAGAGTGAGACGTCGAACAAGCATGCTGGAAAATCAGCATCCAACCAGCAGCTAATCAGAGCTGGCAGCCAATGGTGAGGGGGTGTGTTCTAGCGAGGGGGCAGTCGCAATGTCAGAACACAACATCACAGCAGGGGGGATCGTTGCAATAACATTTCTTAGTACAGTGACCTATCTATTTTTTTTTCGTTCAGCCCACTGGGTTGAACAAAATTAACTTAAAGAGGAGGTCCGCCTAGAATGAAAAACATTTAAATCCAGCAGCTACACATACTGTAGCTGCTGACTTATAGTAATAGGACACTTACCTGTCCTGGAGTATAGCGATGTTTCCATCACCTGTCGGGTGCCGCGGCTGCCATTGCGGGTAAGGGACCCGACAGTGTAGCATTACAACTTCACACCGGGAACCCTTTTGCACATGTGCGAGGCTCCGCTGCGCTCTGCTATTGGCCCTGGCCAGTAGCAGAGCGAGGAGGGAGGAGGAGGGAGCCGGGCTGCTGACATCAGCGCCCACGGCAAGGACTTCCGGATGTGGGGAAAAGGACATCTGTCAAAGACAGGTATCCTCTCCTCCCTCCCCCCCCGAAAGGTGCCAAATGTGACATCTGAAGGGGGGAGGAATCTGATCAGCAGAAATTCCACTTTTGGGTGGAACTCTGCTTTAACATGTGTACGTAGCCTTAATCTGGCTTTGATTGGAAGTCAGGAATTTAGGTTATTAACAAGCCTGTAATTGCCAGCATGTGTGTGTGTTTTCTCATGTCCATGTCCCAACTTGCCTTTTCTTTCTGTGCCTTCTCCATATCCGTGACACTACGCATTTAGACCGTTTCCCCAAAGTTTCAGTCAGAGTCTGAAAGAAAACAGCTTCATCTGTGCTCCCTCATTAGAAAACCTGTAGTGCTCAATGACACCATTGCCATGGGTACACCCTGTGCTAAATGTTAATATGTAAAATAAAGATTGCATATAAATAGAAAAGAAAAAATAGAAATAAAACATTTAAATTCTTATAAAATAAATAACATAACTGACAACTGACCCAAAACTATTTGTTTACATTTAAATAAAGAAGCCATGTAGTATGACCACATACAGTATATTACAATTAATCTTGAAAATGTATTTTCAGAAATCTCTTCTAGAGACTTTAGAAACACATTTTTACAACAACACCTTTTATAATGGTTATTAATCTTAAAATTAAAGGTTTTGCAAAGAAGGATAGGTCAATGTAGAGCTTGTAAAACAGCCCAGCTACATGTTTGTGTAGCTCAGTAATGGCTAATCCTAACAAAGACATCTCAACTGAGACCCCTGAGAGATTTATTAGCCTACATATATTTTGCCTATACTTTAGATAAATTATAACCAGGCAAGGTATGGTCAAGTGGACCAAAGGAGAACCATAAAAATCCCTTCACTGAACAAGAGTAAAGCACAATAGAACCTTCTTGGAAAACAATGAATCTATTACTCCTTGTACAACAGTGGGCAGAGCCATGCATATCTATTACTCCTTGTACAACAGTGGGCAGAGCCATGCATAGTATTCTTTTTTCCTTATACCTGTAATTTCAGCCCCAAATTTCAAAAATAAAGATTTATTTCCTGTCTTAGGATAGTGGGCAAAGCCAAGCAAATCATTCCACGATGCCACTTGGCTAACTGTATAGCCAGAACACTGGATATATATTCAGTAGCTTTTGTAATGCTAGGCTGTAGCTGGCCAATGGACATTACAGAATGAATTGCATAGCTCTACTCACTAACCTAAAATGAGGAATAAACCCCTTATTTTGGGGATTTGTGATAGAACTAAGACCTATAGAAACCATTTGTTTCAGAAAGGCTTTGTACTGGTTCAGTGGAGGGTTTTGGGTTCTTTTAGGCTCACCTTACTATAAACTGTGGGGTTGTATTTCTTGTTGCCTCCCAAACTCTACTTGGTAGATACCCTTACATCCATGCACTACATGAATTATGGACAACAAGCATGAAATAGCTGTATGCAGTTTGGTATAAATAGTTTTATTACATTAGACGTCACCTTTGTCATAAACCATCAGTCCTGGATGTACACTTGGTATACAGAGCACAAAATTATGACAGGCATTGCTCTGCACACTATTTTCAAATTTGTATTACATATATAATGCAAGGAAGATAAAATATCTCTTCTGTTTTTTTTTTTAAAGGAAGCTCTATTATCCCCATACTTCAAAGGAAGTGTAAAAACTGTGTTCACTTTACTTTACTACTTTTTTTATGAGAGATAGCTTGACAACTTTGTCTTGACAAAGCATAAGCTGGGTATGGATTTTTTTATTATTAATTTTAAAGAACAACGAAGGTGCTGGTCCAAAGCATTTTGATGACCTCACAATAGCAGCATGAGATTTACATGTAAATTTTTGGTTTCTGATTTATTTTAACCTGCTCTCTTTCAGCTTGCTTCACATGTGAAAGATTTACCATAAATGTTTGCATTAATCATGAAGCATATTCATGTTTTTTCTTAAATAGGTAACCAATAATAAACATTTATCTACTTATTTACTCAGGCATTTATAAGTCATATAAAGGTATAGACAGGGAACATTTACTATATTTAGTGTACTCTTGGTGTCAAGGCATGACTAGACTCTGAAATATGACTAGACTAGACTATGACTGCAATAAAAAGAAAAAGCTTTGTGGTTTACACATAAACCTTAAACCTTAACCAAAAGATAATTAAAATGTTTTATAGAAAAAAAAACAAAGGGCTGAAGATAATTTGTTGATAGGGCTTTGCCTGGTCAAGCTAGCTTGCAGATGGTAAAGGTCTCTTGCATAACACTTTCTTGTATAATTAGGTTTTCAGCGTTATATTTGGATAAACTTAAGTGCCTTACCACAAATTACCTTTAAATCCAGGGCTTAGAAAATGTTGCACTGGACATACTTACTGACTTACTCGTATCATTAGATAATGAATTTCAAGTGGCCCTTTCCAGGCATTACTACCCTCATGTTCTGTCACATAATAGAAAAAAAAGTTGTAGGTGTTATATAATGAGTCTAATAGGTCTTTTCAATTAGAATGTGCAAAAGTGCATATTCACTTATTTAAAAGAATACTTAAAATAATTATTTAAAATCTGTTTATGATTACTAAGCTTCAGAGCAGTAAAGTCAGAAAATCTAAAAAGTGTTGGTTATATAGAGTGTTTTTTTAATTCAAAATATTTGGATGTTCTCTAAGAATATTGTTAATTGCATATAAAATGGTTCCATTCAAAATAATGCTGAAATAAGGGCTGCTAAAAATGTGGAATTTCTTTGAGGCAAACAATATTTTTTTATTGCTTATAATCTAACGTTTATGTTTTTTTCATTATTTGTATACAATTGTCTATGGCACTTGGTTTTTAGTAAATGATAGGATTTCTAATTAAAAAAAAAAAAAGCCCAGCACTGCCTTTGTATATGTTGACTGCTTCTGCATATAGAAATGCATATGAGTCTGCCTACAGAGAAGAAGGGGTATGTGTCCCATCTATAATCTTCATTATGGCATACCAGTAACAACTCTCCATCACAGTGTTTACTCCACACAAAACCTGAATTGTACAAGTAATTCATAAAATACAAATCGGTGTGGAGCCTGTAATGTCCTACCGAGTGTTCTTTGCATAAATCTGCAGAGAAGCCAGTCACATGGCAGCATCCCATCACTTTTTTCATTTTATCGAAATGAATGGGGCTTTGCTTGCTTTGAGTGCAATCTGATATCTTACTATTCAGGCTTATTCATAACATAACAGTCAATCAATCTAAAAAATAAACAGGCACCTCATAGTAGAAATAGCAATAGTCTGGTGTTTGCCTCCTGCATAAAAGGGAAACTGTGATAATAAAACATAAAACAAACTATGTTTTAATCATGAAAGTAATAAATGATAACTTTCAGATGTAAATAAACTTGACTATTTAAGTTAAAATAGGGGTCTGCCTTACCACAGATCATCAAAGGGCCTGAACATCATACTGTATTTATTCTGCTGCTAATGTTACCTGGGTATAGTTAAACATTCAAGGAGGCTCCAGTGGTGTAGGGAAGCTGTCAGTGTTGATACATCTCTCAATTCCAGTCATTATGATGATAACTCTGCCTCATATTGTATGGCAATCTAAGGCATGGGTAGCAATCACTACAATGAAGAAGTGTTTTTGTTTTTTTTTCTTCCACTGTGTGTCATGCCACTGTAACAAAAGACCATTTTACTTTTATATAGCCCCTGAAAAAACACATTGTATAATGGTCTCTTATGTATGCAGAGTGTTATCAAAGGGGCACACAAGACCCTAGTTTAGAAGTATTTAATGGAATTGTTTCTACCTCATTTCATTTTCCATTTCATTTTGCTGTTTTGTAAGCATTACTTTGCTTTTCCTTAGCTTTTCTGTCTATATTATGAGATCCCCTGTGTTATAAAATACAGCTTAACAGGGGCAGATACATAACACTTACACGCATTGCATAAACTTTAAAAGCAAACATTTTAATAATGTATAATCTAATAGATGACATTCATACCTATCTTATTCTCAAAATTAGCTGCAGCACTTGCTGTGTGCCATAGATTGCATGTAACAATGTCATAGAAAAAACGTGTACGTTTTACATATATACTGTGTGTGTATATATATATATATATATATATATATATACAATATATGACGGGAACAGTTATAGTTTGCTTTGTATTCATAAAACACAAAGACTTTAATACATTTGCCTATGAGATTTTATATATGGTTTAATAGTTTTCAGATCCAGCATCTTGATCTGAAGCAGTGTAAGTTAAGACTTTCATGGACTTAGAAAGGATTTATGTCTGCTAATAATGGAAACATGTAGTTGATGCAAATTAAATATCCTAAATTAACTAGTAAGGGAAGAGGTAAAGGTATTTCAGCTGCGTACACAATCATGAGAAGTGACTTCTATAAGGAAAATTGGGTCATTTGGTAAAATAAGTTGAAAACAAAAGAGAGAGAAAAGCTCATCTAGAAGTCACATTCCCCCCATCATCCTTTAATAGATCTAGACTAACTCATAATAACTGAAATCCACTTATGGATATCTTTCTAAGGAGCAAAACATTGAGGTGAAAAAATCAAGCTGCTTAATCAGTGCATAGTTTTAGTAATTGAACCTTTAATGACCAGAGGTCAAGATACTCAGTTCAAATTTTGCAGTTTCAATAGATATCCGTTAATCTGACATTGTTTCTATAATAAACAATAATGTTTTTGTGGGTTTTTTATGCATTTGTTTATTTTACACATTATAAACATTGTGAATGTTTTGGTTACATACACACAAAAAGTAGTTTGAGCCTGGGTTCCCGCAATGCGGGAACCGGCGTGATTACAGAGCCGGTTCCCACATCGCTTCACTCCTGCAGGCAGTTCACACTGCCTTCTGTGAGCCGCTGCGGGTGTCATCACAAAGTTAATGACACCCCCAGTTTTGTTCACAGATTGCACTGCGAACTGTGAACTAGTACATAAATCAGATCGCATGGGTGAGAACACCTATGCGATGTGATTCCACTGCGGGAAAAAAGGTCCCTGTACCTTTTTTTGTGCGAATCTAATGCAAGTTCAGCCATACAACTGTATGGCTGAACTTGCACTGCTCAGAGATCGCATGTGATTGGCACCTGCGGTGTGGGTGCAAATCACATGCGATATCTGAGATCACACATATGTGAACCCGGGCTGAAAATTATAATTTAACAAATGAGGTCAAGCTGTGTTTATTTCACATAGATGTAAAGTGCAGCGCTGTAATTACTCAATTATTCTGGATAATTAGCACCCGGTGCAAATCCGTGCATAGATGTTACTAAAGTGTTCAGTGCCACTCCACCTTCACCATGCACACTAGCAGCTCACCTCCCATATCAGGTTGTTACTACAGGAGCCAGATCATGCCTGTTATCACAATCAATGGACCAAGATCCAGTTAGGTGAGTAGTGAGAAATCTCCACTTTGTAATACTCCAGTAAGACTCGCCAGCCACGATTCAATCATAGGTGACATTGAAGCAAAGAGAAACCACATCTAGTGCTCTCGATGTCCTGATGCTAATGTAGGAAGGAGAGTCCGTGGGCCCATAGACTGTGCAATCATTCCAATGATCAACGTCTACTCCAAGGACCAATCTTCCCAGAAGTCTGCACTAAGATACAAGTCAGATTTCAGGCATCCCCTGCAACAAAAATGTCATTTTTGGTGAGATACCCCCAATAGGAATGTCAGGGCTGCTCAGCTGAGGGTTAATTGCCAGTCTCAGCTTCCACTCTGTCTCACCTGATGACAATATCCTTCCTCGTTAAGTCAGCTCTGCTGCTATATAAACTGCCTGGATCAGATCTCAGATGCCTTCGCCTTGGTCAACAATCGACATGTCTGGAGAAATCTCTGCTGTGTGTTCCTGTGAAATACTTTGCCTGTTTGACATTCCCTTTTGGTTCCTGGATTCAAGATCCTGCTTGGCTGACTCTCCTCCTGGCTTCTGACCCTGCATTCCATTTTTCCAGAGGTCGCTGATCTCTGGACTCCTGTTTCACTGGCTTGCTCTGACTATCTGCTCTGGTTACCGAACTCTGGCTATGTTTTGACCACGTTTACTTGGTTTAAAACATTTTACCTTTTTATTAAAAAGTGTGATTTTACTGCACTTCTGTCTTTGTCTGATTCATGGTTCCTGACAAAGAACACATCTAAAGGGATGCAGGCCCCACAGCTTTCCTCATTAGTGCCCTGCAGGTGCTGCAGCTGATTAATAATTATGAAACCACTCCCATTAAATACACTTTGCCACATGGGCACAAACAAACACACAGAGATTTCTTCAGGATAACAAAAGGTAGGAATATGCAGCAAACTTTGTTAAAATCCTTGCAATGTACATATATCACCAGAGGGGGGGGGGTGTTTTTTTTCTCTACAAAAGTGGAGTTATGCTTTAAGCATGATGTTATAGATGATGCTACTTTTTGTAACAATGTAATCAATTTTTTTTCTTGCAGTGGTGCCTTTTCTGAGGTTTACCTAGTAAAGCACAGATCCACTGGACAGAACTATGCTTTAAAATGTATAAAGAAAGTAAATAGTGCAAGAGACCGAAGCTTGGAGAATGAAATAGCTGTTTTAAAAAAGTAAGAATGTTCAGTGTGATTTTCCATGATTATTATGCATTTTTTTTTAAATTGTAGAAAATATTCAGGAGCATAATAAATGATTCACTATCCTTTTTAAAATTAATTTCTTAACTGCAAATAACAGCAGGCTTGCAAGACGTGTTCAAATTATGTGATATAGAGAAATTCATGCCAAAATCATTTCTGTGTGTAGTGTATAAAATTTCTTTTCAAATTATGTGATAATCACGAAGGGGAATTTCGTTCAGAAAATACATTTTACTTCAACCCAAGTAATGTGAGACATGACAATAGGCTTTCAATAGGTTGCCAGCTCATTCCTTTAATTGCTGCCCCATTGAAATGATATAGGCCGTGTAACTAAATAGATTTAGCCATTGGTTTATATGATTTCATTTTTTAATTATCCAAATAACCTGAGTAATTCATGTGTGTCAGTAATTAAAGTAATGAGCTGGCAACTGTTGCAGGCCTACACTAGCAATATGGCATTTCTCAGAAGATATGGTATGCCTGAGGTTATTTGTAAGATCTTCTGCAAGGTGATTGTCCTCATTTCACTCCAAATAAAAGGCCAGAATTCACTGTATTTTAAGTATCTGTACATGACTTTTTGTAGTATTCATTCATTCATACTCATTTGAGCCAGCACCTACTACTTTTTTCAGTTAAAAGATTGAACATATGCATAAATGTTGGCTAACATAGTTATTATGCCATAGTTTATTTTGTGGCATAAGGCAATGTATGTTTCATATCTTCATTATATTTTTTTCAGACACACATATTTCTTCTATTCTAGAAATTTAAGCTGCTTTAGCAAATGTGTTTATGCAATCAGTATACAAAACTATACAACTATTATAAAGACATTTTATTTCAAACAAAATACATTTTTAACTAATCTACATCAACAAAAATATTGCTATTTACTAATCAGTTAAAAGCCCTACCACTTGTCTTGACATGGATATAAACTCAAGACCAGAAATGTTCTACAGTTACACACCTCCTGCCTTAGGATGCAAACACAAATTCAATGTATTATATTTATTGAGCAATAGCAATGTCACTCTAGTGTGCAAAGGAAGTGTGTTAGGACTACAGAATATGTAGTATGTATAGTATATATACACACACCAGCGGCAGATGAAAACATGTAGGATTTGGGTGTAATTTATGAGCTAAAAAGGTTTGTTACATATTTACAATTTTGTGGTTTTCCAAGTTGATTGTAGTTTTCCAAGTTCACAAAGTTTTTAGGCTAGGTATATTTGTTATTAACTCTGTCTTAATTGTTTAGTTAAAATTGTGGGGTTCATATTGTATGTGTTTGTATAATATAATATATGTGTTTTACTAATGTTAAAAGGTATCTAAACCTAAAATTGAAAATTCAATATATTGCAGTTTACTAGTCGTTAGATATGGTGGCTTCATTCATTTTCTTTTTTCAGGCTTTTTTTTCTTTATTTTCATTTTAAACCAAGATGGACTTCAAACACATCTTCCTTTGTTTATTTCTATTACAGGGTGGATTGATGGGATTAGTTGTTTAAACAATAAACATTGTGTTATTTTATGCTCACATGAAGCGAAAAGGGCACTGTATTTCTGGCAAGATCAACATATATTTTCTGTACTTGTTAAAAAATGTTCTTGGCCTGAAAAGTGGAAACAGATGTATCCACTTCATCTAAGTAATTATAAGCTGTACCACATTTCATTTTTCTGTTGGGTTGGATACAATTTAATAATAAATTATCAAGTAATTGTAGAACAAACAAATCAGAACTACCATCTTTTAATTATTTAGAGCAGTAATGGTCAACGTTCTTGATGCAGGGAGCCTCAGGTGCAGTCCCTGACATCACCAAAGGGCGGCACATAACATGCAGTAAAAGTAATGCAACAGAAAGCTGTCAGACATTGCAGAAAATAAACAACAGAGGGCGAAAGGGTAAAAGATTATGGATATGCTACAAGTGATGGTCAAAGACTCCAAACATGGTATGGACGATGTTGGAGATTGGGAAGTCATAGACTGGAGATGCATTGTGAAAGATTTCAAAAGATCACTGCTGTTGCAAACTCTTTACAAATCAATGTTTCCAAGTTTGACCTCCCTACAACCACCTTTAAAAAATGATTTGTGCCCCATTTGATATTTCTTCCAGCGAGATTCATAACAAAAGATCACATTTACATAACAAGTAAAAAGGGGTAGAAAGCACAGAAAAAGTAACATGGAGGAAAATAAATTAAACAAGCCACTTTTCTACTAAAAGCCCAAATAATGTATTTTCTTCACTGACCCAAGTGAGCTCCTGGGAACGATGAGGAAGGTTACTGTCTGCAGGGTCCCTGAGGACTGCACAATAAGTGGCAAAGTACTCCATGCATCCCCTGAGCCAAAGAGTGGGGACCAAGATTATAGGGTATTAACCGTCAGAAAATATATCATTTTGGGTTCTCTAGCAAATGTTTAACTCTATATTGTGCATTTAATCATGTGTGAAAAGGGTTAAGAAAACCCTCCAACAAAGCAGCATTATTTACTTTCCCAAATGAGCCATTGGAAATGTTTTCTACTAGATATGGAGGTTGATAGCACAGGACTAAAGGAAGATGCTTCACGTGGTAGACAGCTATGAGTCATTATAAATGTGGGGGCTTTAGAAATACAGAGATATACACTAGAGATCAATTACTAAATTAATAAAGGCTGTTTAATTGAAGTAAAAGTGTTTGTTTATAGTTGGTTACTTTTCCAAAACCAATGATATTTACAGGGAAAAATCTTCAAAATCTTA
>BLSH010286103.1:1456335-1480523 GCA_018402905.1 Glandirana rugosa | reverse complement strand
GTTTTTTTGAATGATTTGGTTTTTTAACCATAAATCCCTAATAGGGAATTGGCAGGACCAAAGCACCCCAGGACTGATATATTTCCTATAACCAGTTGAACGATATAAGTACATGGTTTTATATTTTATATTTTATATTTTATAAGCATTTATAAGTATTTGTAAGATTGCAGATGCATTGTATGTTTTTAAGGATTCAGAAGTGTATTTTACAAATAGAACAAGCACTAGCACCTTATGCATGCACAGTAGTAGCGGCGCTGCTTAAACTTTGACTAAAGGGTATAAGCAATTAGACACTACTGGAGTTAAAGTTTACCATAGATAAGCATTATAGACAAAGCGGCAGCCCACTAACCTTTTAGACCACAGCACATCTCTAAAAAGAAAAAACAGTAGCGCTGGGTATAGAGAAATTTATTTCTTTGTGAGAGATATTCTTCTTTATAATAGTATGGTATGGACGATGTTGGAGATTGGGAAGTCATAGACTGGAGATGCATTGTGAAATATTTCAAAAGATCACTGCTGTTGCAAACTCTTTACAAATCAATGTTTCCAAGTTTGACCTCCCTACAACCACCTTTAAAAAAGGATTTGTGCCCCATTTGATATTTCTTCCAGCAAGATTCATAACAAAAGATCACATTTACATAAAAAGTAAAAAGGGGTAGGAAGCACAGAAAAAGTAACATGGAGGAAAATAAATTAAACAAGCCATTTTTCTACTAAAAGCCCAAATAATGTATTTTCTTCACTGACCCAAGTGAGCTCCTGGGAAAGATGAGGAAGGTTACTGTCTGCAGGGTCCCTGAGGACTGCACAATAAGTGGCAAAGTACTCCATGCATCCCCTGAGCCAAAGAGTGGGAACCAAGATTATAGGGTATTAACCGTCAGAAAATATATCATTTTGGGTTCTCTAGCAAATGTTTAACTCTATATTGTGCATTTAATCATGTGTGAAAAGGGTTAAGAAAACCCTCCAACAAAGCAGCATTATTTACTTTCCCAAATGAGCCATTGGAAATGTTTTCTACTAGATATGGAGGTTGATAGCACAGGACTAAAGGAAGATGCTTCACGTGGTAGACAGCTATGAGTCATTATAAATGTGGGGGCTTTAGAAATACAGAGATATACACTAGAGATCAATTACTAAATTAATAAAGGCTGTTTAATTGAAGTAAAAGTGTTTGTTTATAGTTGGTTACTTTTCCAAAACCAATGATATTTACAGGGAAAAATCTTCAAAATCTTAGATTTACTTGAAAAATCAAATATTAAATTACTATGAGGTACTAAAGCACTGATCTGACATTAAGTCATATGTAAAGTACTCCCTATTTCATCTCTACTTTCTCCTGGATAAAAGTTGAAGCGTGAACTAATATTTTGTTCTGTTCTCTGAAGGATTAAACATGATAATATTGTGACACTTGAAGATATCTACGAGAGCTCTTCACACTTCTACCTTGTCATGCAGCTGTAAGTAGCATAGTGCACTGAAATATGATTTCTAGTTCATATTGGGATTAACACTAATACTAATTCATATTGGGATTAACACTAATACTGCATAATAAAACAATGGCTACATGAGGAAATACTGCTGTCAAAGTAACATATTATATAAGAAATATAAGAACTTTCTTATATGCATACTTATACTTACGTAAATATGTTAACTTTCTTATATGCAATATTATCAAAGTATGAAAAAACTAAATATACAGCAGTATTGCTGAGAGAATGAGTATCTCATGTATTGGCAGAGAAAAGTGTTAATGTTATTTTGAGAATTATAACATTTTCTAATGAAAATGATGTACCGAAAATAAAACATTACATTTCTGCTTTTTAAAAATGTAGTCATAAATGAAATGTATAGTGTTTTGGCATATTATACTTATTATGTTTTGGACTTAAATGAAAAATGTAAATATATCATATCTACATTTCCAGAAAACAGATGGAGCTCAGGGATCCTTTTCTTATGATTAGCAGGATAGTCCTAGCCCATTTTCTGAAAAAGAGTATTCTTTACTGAGCTGATCTCCACCACTACTAGTATAAAAAAAAAAAAATAACAATGCCATAAATATATCCCATAGTTTGTAGACACTATAACATTTGTATATATTGGGGATACCGCGCTTAGGATACCTTTGGAACCGGTAGCTGGGTATGCTGCCTCCAGTGATTGCTCCCTGGTTAGGGAGTGAGGGTAGAAATATTATGGTCTGGGATGGCGCTCCCCCGGTATATTCTTATAAATGACTGGTTACTTGTACAGAGTAAGGTTCAAAATGAGGTGAGTATACACTCAAATGAAGTGCTTAGTTGTAATCATTTCCAACACGTCATTTGAGTGTATACTCACCTCATTTTAACGATACTAGCACATTAACATTTTATAATTTATTATATCTGACTTGAATTGAAGTTCATTAGACATCTATTTTGAACCTTACTCTGTACGAGTAACCAGTCATTTATAAGAATATACCGGGGGAGCGCCATCCCAGACCATAATATTACTATAACATTTATATAAACCAGTTAATATGCTCTTATTGTTTTTTTTTTTTTTTTTTTACCAAAAACACGTAGCAGAATACATATTGGCCTAAATTTATGAAGAAATTAGAATTTTTACTTTTTTTTATTGGATGTGTTTTATAGTAGAAATTAAAAAATATTGTGCAAAAAATAAAAAATGCAGTGGTGCTCAAATACCATGAAAACAAAGCTCTATTTGTGGTAAAAATGACATAAATGTTATTTGGGTACAGTGTCACACAACTGCGCTATTGTTAGTTAAAGTAACGCAGTGCCGTATCTCAAAAAGTGGCTGGTCATGAAGGGGGGGTAAATCTTCCAGAAGTCAAGTGGTTAAGAGTGATAAAGAGTCTAAAAGAAACAGCTTGGTCATGAAGGGGGGTAAATCTTCCAGAGGTCAAGTGGTTAAGAGTGATAAAGAGTCTAAATGAAGCAGCTTCTCCTGAGAGATGGATAACACAGGCCCAATGAAATGACAAGCTGAAAGCTATTGTTTCCAATAGGTCCAGTACTCTTCAAATTGGTTGCATTCATGTGTACTAAAGATGGAAAATGCTTCCTTTGAATGCTACATGTTAAAGCGATTGTAAACCATGGCAAACAAAAATAATACTCTGCAAGGAAATTGCAAAATGTGGTAGTATGCTTCAAAATACTTACCTTAGAATGAAGCTCTACAGCTGAGGGCTTCCATCTTCACCCTTCTTCCTTCCGGGTTTGAGGGCTCTGGCAGCTTGAATGGCCAAGCCGGAATGACATCACCAACGCGCATGTGCATGGGAGATATGGCCACGGCACAATGCTCTGAAGGAACAGCACGAGTATGCCGTTCCTTCAGAGCGCATGTGCCGGTCATGTCACTGGCTGCCAAAAGAGTGAATATTTCCTAAATGGTGCATGTTTAGGAGATATTCATCTTACCTACAGGCAAGCTTTATTATAAGCTTACCTGTAGGCAAAAATCATGAAGTGGACTTTACTAGCACTTTAACCACTTCCGAACCACCCGCCATCATTAAACGGCGGTCCTTTGAAGTGGAATACCGTTGTTATGGTAGCAGATAGCTACCATAACCCTGGTATAATTTTTTTCAGCAGGCGTTTCTGTTTCAGATGAAAAAAGGGCAATAATGTTAGTTCTAGACCTACTCTGTAACTCAAAACTGGTAACCTGTAGGAATTTTTAAACATCGCCAATGGAGATTTTTAAGTGGCAAAGTTTGTCGCCATTCCTCGAGCGGGCACAATTTTGAAGCATGACATGTTGGGTATCAGTTTACTCAGCGTAACATTATCCTTCACAATATGGAAAAAGATTGGGCTAACTTTACTGCTGTCTTATTTTTTAACTCAAAAAAGTTAATTTTTTACAAAAAAATTGCGCTTGTAAGACTGCTGCGCAAATATGGTGTGACATAAAGTGGTTGATTTACTAAAGCTGAAAAGTGCAAAATCTGGTGCAGCTCTGCAAAGAAACCAATCATCTTCCAGGATTTGTTGTCATAGCTTAATTGAACAAGCTGAAGTTAGAAGCTAATTGGCTACCATGTGCAGCTGCACCAGATTTTGCACTCTCCAATGTTAGTAAATCAACCCCAAAGTGTTGCAACAACCGCCATTTTATTTCTAGGGTGTTATAAAAAATATATATATAATGTTTGGGGTTCTAAGTAATTTTATAGCAAAAACAATTATTTTAAACACCAAATCTCAGAAAGAGGCTCGATCCTTAAGTGGTCGAGAAAAAAAATATTTTGTCTCAAACAAAGAAAATGCACAATAAGACAACACGTTAAAAAAACCTACGCCAATGCACATGTGCAAGATGTGGATTAAAGCATGCTAAATGCAAAGCAAGTAATTTGAACCCTATATGTTTATTAGTAAAATAAAGATTTTATATGAATAGCGATAGATGTAGATGTAAAACTATTTCAACCTGAATAACTATTTCATTTTAATCATGTATAAAGCTTAAAAATATGTTATTCTTTTTCTGTAATGGTAAATATTTTAGTTTTGTAGGACATAAAATGCACAGCTATGAGAGAGTGACAAAAGCCAGGGTATTTTAAAAGATTGGTGTGCATTTAAATCCATTCCCGTTAAAGCCATGTATGCCAGTTGTATACATTTTAAAGCGTGTTATAAACCAATTAGGATACTGTTAATATTGTGTGCACACAGAAATCTTTGACATATGAAGCTTAAAAAGAAATATGTTTTCACTCCCGTCTTTCGAGAATTCTTTCATGTCAGCTATTGTTTATAAAAGTGCTATGTTACTGTAGTTACTAATATAGTGTGTATTCATAATTTAACATCTGACCGCTTGTACAATTGTATGTGATAGAGTATCTGGAGGGGAGCTCTTTGATCGCATATTGGAGCGTGGAGTATACACAGAGAAAGATGCCAGCAATGTAATACGCCAGGTTCTGTCTGCCGTCAAATATCTTCATGACAACGGAATTGTCCACAGAGATTTAAAGGTAAAATTAAAACATGTCTTAACCCAAGAACAAAAATTGAGTGTTATAGTTAACCTTTGCCGATATGTGGTGGCCGAATCTTTTTTCTTTTTTCACACTTTCTTCTTTATTTTTACCGGGTGATTGTGCCCCTTCCTGTCCCAAGGTGACAACCATACTGTATCTCTGAGCAATGTTGTCACCCTAGGAAGGGAGTGTGTTATGACTTTATTATACCATAGTATGGAAGTAGGGTGTTTTGAAGTAAATGGAGATAGCAGAGAACAGAAAGTTATTAGCTCACCTGATTTCTTGCTAGATTACAAGGTTTTTTTAAATTTGCATTTGTCAAACAAATATAACAAAATTATTTCAGTGGTATATTTTACAGACCAAAAAAGGAGCAACTAAGGGCCCGTTCACACCTAGACGATTTGCGATCCGACTTGTGTCACCCCCAGTCGCCTTGAATTGCTTGACATCAGAAATCCCATTGAAATGAATGGGAGCCGTCTTAATGTGCACTACTCAAGTTGCTCTGACTTCAGGGCGACTTCTGAAAAGGTTCCTGTACTATTTCAAGGCAACTTCTAGGCGATTTGAGCCCATAGAGGTCAATGGAAGTCGCTTCCAAGTCGGATCACTGTCTATGAAGAAGCGACTTTACAGGAAAAAGAAAATATTTTTTTTAAGGCAACCCCCCTCCCTCTCTTCTCTGATTGGCCACAGGCAAAGTCGCCTGGCATGGAGGTCGCTTCAGGTCGCGTTGTAAGTCATCCAAAGTCGCGCTGAAGTCGTCTTGAAGATGCCTTGAAGTCGCATTGAAATCGACTAGCAAAGTCGCCTCTGAAGTTGGATCACCTAGGTGTGAACTGGCTCTAAGAGAAATGTATTGCTAGAACTTAGATACACTTTAATATACATGTTTTTTTGCAGTGACAACCCACAAAGCTATAAATCTCTACCATTTTTTGGATTAAAAGAGTAACATCAATGAACAACATTTAGTACAAAGAGGTTATAAGAGGTTACTGTATGAATATTATGAAACTTCAAAATGAATGGCATCGCAGTGCAGCAATACATGTTACATGTAAATCCACATTTAGTGGAAGTGTGAATCCAACCTTAGAAATGACACATTGAGTGACTGTGAAAAACGCAACATCTATTATCTAACCAGTGTTAAAAAAATATTAAAGTTATCCCGCTCTATAGCAATATGGCAATTGCTTACATCATCTGCTAATTTCGATTTTATATTATATCCTTTAGAGTGTGAATTTACATTTTCATTACAGCCAGAAAACCTCCTTTACCTCACTCCTGATGAAAATGCGAAGATTATGATAACAGATTTTGGCCTTTCCAAAATGGAGGAAAGTGGGATCATGTCCACAGCCTGTGGCACTCCAGGCTATGTTGGTGAGTCAATGAATCCCTCCAAACTGCAGAGGAAAATGATCTTTGACACATTTGCAGCTATACCAGTAACATTCTTACTATAGTACTTCATTCTAAAAGAAACAATGGCTTCTATAGAACAGTTTATGATTTTATATTAGTAAAGTCATATGACTAATTTTGCCTATTACCCTGTGATGCCCAATTGACCATATGGGTACACAGTCACCAAAGGCATCTGTGACCTAACAAACTTTTTACATTTTTATTATTTTATTGAGTTGTGTTAAATATTAAGAGATGACACATAAATTAAGCCATATGGATACAGCAAGCGAAAACCCCTAGGAGCATGCAGACTTTTTAAATCATGGTTCCTTTTAATATATTACATTCCATTGGCATCACCACTATGATTATGAATTACTCCAATTTACACATTTCCACATATCTAAGCATTTGATTTTAATTATTTAACTGTCAATACATTGACATTTCTGCCTCATTTATTCAATAAAAAGTTTTTATTTATATGAATTTTATAATTAAACTCTCCCCACAAAAATCATACATGTATTCTTTTCTTAATAATAGGCTGCATCACTGCCTTTTTACTTAAAAATGTGTTTTTACTTGAATTATGCTCTGATTCTCATTTCATCAGATTTTTTTTTCAGCTCCTGAAGTCCTTGCACAAAAGCCATACAGTAAGGCAGTGGATTGCTGGTCTATTGGAGTCATAACATATATTTTGTAAGTACAGCAGTGCCAATGAGAAGCATAATGGGCCTGGTGAGCTTTGCTTGGTGCAGTATATATTTGTGTGCATAAACATGTGCAGAATGCTTCTAAAAGAGAGTTTATAGACTGCAGAAATGGTAACATTTCTGCATCAAATCGCAATTTGAGCTTTTTCCAGTTTCTGGAGCACATTTAGCAAATCAACATAGGTACACTTTGGTTGATTTACTAAAACTAGAGAGTGCAAAATATGGTGCAACTTTGCATAGAAACTAATCAGCTTTCAGGATATTTTTCTCAAAGCTTAATTGAACAAGCTGAAGTTAGAAGCTGATTGGTTACCCTGCACAGCTGCACCAGATGTCGTACTCTACAGTTTTAGTAAATAAGCCTCACTATGTTTGTTGGCGCACATGCGATGTGCACTTGACATGCACCAAATAAAATACTGATGGAAAAGCAAAGTTTATCTGGCCCACTGTTTTTTTGTTCAGATTGTTTTCCTTTGTTACATTTCAGGATAAGGTTGCTTTACTAAGGAAGCTCATGTTCATTTCGCAAAGTGAGTCTTCACTTATCTTAGTGAATGAGGCAAAACTAAGCTAAACTTCAGTTTGGAAAGAATACCCAAATATCTGCAAGTAAAAAGGAAAAAAAATTGATTTTTCCTCACATGTGATTTGATGACCAAAGTCAACATAGTTTCACTTCATTTACTAAGCTAAATCAAAATTCACTCTTAAAACACATAAAATAATTACTAATTAAAAGTAAAAAATATTTACCTTGGACTTCATTTTCCAACGCTTCTCCTAGATGAGGGTGATATCAGCTAGCCTTCTTGCAGGATCCTAGAAAAGCTGAGAATTCCATATCTCATGAGAATGTACTCCAACACAGTGCATTGAGATTTTACATTTGAGACAAGTGAACATATATAGAGGTCAAGTAGTAAATGATTTAAATAATTAAAATCCCATAAATTTTACTTTTTTTCTTTCTTTTTTTTTTTACTCCAGATTATGTGGCTATCCCCCTTTCTATGAAGAAACTGAATCTAAACTCTTTGAAAAAATCAAGGATGGCACTTATGAATTTGAATCCCCATTTTGGGATGATATTTCTAAATCTGGTATGTGTCCCTGTGTGCATGCAAGTAGATATGGACAACAACGTCACGTTTATCTATATATACATATAAGTGTTCTGTAGCACAAAGTGAAGCATAGATTGTTAATGTGGCACCACATCCAATGATTATTGACTCAAAATAAAAAAAAAAAGAAGGATTTTAAAGGTTGCCACTATTAACCTCTAAATAAAGGAGATGAATACTAGAATTTTCTGAAATAAAGTATACAAAGTTTATTTATAGTCCAAAAATCATAAAATCAGTATAAAAAAAACTGTATTCATATTTAATGGATGTCATTTGATTCCCAAATGGAATAACGGTGCATATAGCCCATGCAAATCTAGCCCATAGGTGTAAACAGCATAACTAGCTACATATACACAACAGATTTCAGACAGGTTATACTGGGCCAGATGATATAAAGAATCCAATATTCAGTCTTGATCTCTATGCATTTTGCCAAAAATGGCTTCTTCAGAAGATCCTACTTATGTTAAAGAACAGATCATAATTACTTACAAAGCTTAATTAGATTAAAAATGACCACTTACTAATTATAATGTCTAGAGCTCACACATAGAATAATGAAAGAAAGAAAGGGGCTCAGAGATGCTCCGTCCAGACAGAGGAGTCCAAGATAACCCAAATCCGGGGGTGGGGGAGGTACATCGGGGTCAAACACAGCTGTCAGGGAACCCCCAAGGACAGTATGTAGCCTATGATAGTAATTTTTTTTTTTATACTGTTTTTAGGATTTTGGGACTATAAATAAACTGTGTGCTTTTATATGGACAATTCTAGTACTCTCATTTAGGGTTTATTAGTGGCAACATTTAAAGTCCTTATTTTTTCTTTGTTTTTTAGAGGTGCTAATTTGCAAATATGCCTATTAAAACATTACACATGCACCATCAATCAGTAATCTTAGATGAACTATCATTTTCCTAACCTTGCTGTTTTACTTTTTCTTCCAGCAAAAGATTTCATAAGTTGCCTCTTAGAGAAGGATCCCAAACAACGCTATAACTGTGAGAAGGCCCTTAAGCATCCATGGTAAGATTGTACTTTGAAGTTCCAGTGACAAAACCATATTAATGTTACTGTAAAATGACAAAAATAACAGCTGTTAGCAAGTGCACAGTGGCACTTCATGTATCAATTCCACATATCTATCTTAAAGTGTTACTAAACCCAGCAATATAAAAACAATTCATCCGCCCCCCACAGTGCACACAGCTTCTAAATCTTAAATGTTAGGGTGTGTACAATAGCGTTTGACATTCTCTGTTTTATTTAATAGACAGTTTATCACTTCAGCTGGTTAATATTTAACAGCAATTGAAATGTATCTGTTGGCGCTGAATTTATTTTACTGTAGCTTCTAAATCTTATTTTTATATCAAAATAATGCTGCTATATACCTTTTTTTATCTGTATATTGCGTTCAGGTGATAAACTGCAAGGACCAAGGGCTTCCCCAGTGTTCATGTAGGAGGACATTTCACTCTCCTCTAATGAAACTTCCTTTGCATCAGTGACCCTTCACCCACAATCCGGCCAGAGCTGATTGGTGCTTTGCCAATGACATGCTCAGTTCACAAATAAACAATCGCTACCTCTAGAAATCCACTGCAGTCTGTGTCCATGTGCTTTTATGGGAGACGGATCTTCCATGAATCAACATGTGATATCCCACCCACTGTGTTTGTTTTTAGTTACTGGACATGGAGGAGGAGGGAGGGACTGGGCTGTCATTTTGATGCTGTATACACACCCACATGTGTGATGTAAAAACCATGTGACCTGAAAAACTCAACTGAAACAGGAAATCTCCAACACAGCATAAGAGACCAAGCAGGGCATGTGCAAACTTACCACCCTGCCTGCTTGTAGTATGGCATTACACAGATAGACAGTGCAGGAAGGAAGTATCTGGCCATACAAGATCAAAGAGCCTTTTTACACAATGCAAAGGATTAGCCCCTTAAGTTCCACAGTGAGTATAACAAGCATGATATTCTGCATATACAGACTGAGTTTACTGTTGTGGGTTTAGTAACACTTTAAGTGCTATTTAAAAAAGGGAAAAAATGTCAGACAATTTAGTCTATAAACATTGTACTGCAATTTAGAGGCATGTCAGTATATAACAGTCATGCTCAATGATATGATCATCTAATTAGCTAGTGTCTGGCAGTAGGAACTAAAGACTATGAATAAATTATCTTGTAAACTGTTCCAGAAAAGCAAAAGTTTTGAGTCACAGTGTGTGTTGACAAAATAAATGCCATGTTGTGCACAGCTTTTCTTCTAAAATGTTGAGGTTTAGCGCACATTAAAATGGTATATGTCAATCTCATTATTGTGTATAATTAATCATATGTATAAATAATATATAACATGTATTTCTGTGCACAGACTTTGTTCTAAAATGCTGAAGTGTAATGCACATAAAAAAACTATACAGCAATCTCTTCCATTAAATTCACTTCCATAGTTGATATATAGCCTTAGACCAAGCAGACCCAAATATTTATTTGAATATAACCACAGACTAGTTTTTAATCTTTGCATATTTGTGATTGAAGTTTGTAAAAATCAAATGACAAACCCCAGTGGAAATTGAACTATTAAACATAGAGTATTGCTCTAATAAACTGCAAACATTTTATGTTTTATTTATAAGATATTGTATACCTTCATTTTATATATGTCTTATCGCTCTCAATCTCAATGATATATTTGTTGACTAGCCCACCATCTGGGGTGGTGAGGAGTGTTGTGATTGCAATTCAAAATGTTGTTTGCCTAGGATGGAGATGGAGAAAGCCATTGTGGGTAAATTTCTCTGATAGCTACAATAGCTTATGTTAGAGTCGCTATGTTACATTTCACCTTGAAAAATGGCAAAGAGATAACAATGATGATATCAATTGGCCAGTGTTCTAAGAATTCTAACCATAAACATCTACTCCTTACATATTTAAAACTATAAAGCACACTTTAAGGGAAGGTGCCATGATTAATTAAGGCACTTTCACACTGGGGCGTTTTTCAGTCGCTTTTGCCCTAAAAATAGCGCCCTTATAGCATCTGAAAAACACCTTCCATCCACTCCAGTGTGAAAGTCCGCTTGCAGGATGTAACAAAAAGTCCAGCAAGCAGCATCTTTGGGGCAGTGCGGTGAGTGGTGTATACAACGCTCCCCCACCGCCCCTGCCATTGAAATCAATGGCAATCGGTTCCGAATCGGCTGCACACCGCTTTGGAAGGGTGGCGAGTGGGCACTTTTAACCCCTTTTTAACCAGTTGTGGGGGGTTAAAAGCGCCCTACTCCTGCCTGCATAGCGGAAAAGTAGCAATGCTTTACTGCTACCGCCCCCCCCCCCACACTCCAGTGTGAAAGTGCCCTCGGAGATACCGCATGTGCTTTCATTACTACCCCTCTTGAAGCATGCCAGTCCCTAGATTACCATGAACATTTCTGATTAGTAAGTTACAGATACTTATATACAGCCAGTTGGATCGCCTGGCATACATACTTTTTATAGGCAAGTATCTTGCAGTAGTGGAGCTAGAGGATCAACATGACAGTCAAACAACATTTTCAGTTGTTGGGACAGCATTTTTTTTTTCTTGAAGCCGCCCTTTAGGAGAATAAAACAGACTTACCCCTGTTTTATTCTCCTATATACCATACTTTACACTGAACTTAAAACAATTCAACCTTATGTCTGTTTTAGTCCCAAGCATTACAAAAATATATTTTGACCCATATTGTGTTATGCATGTTTTTTGTACTCGTTCCGATACTAATAAAAAAAAACTTGACACAGTGGACTCCATTCATGAAGCGGTATATACCCCTTTAAGCAATGCAGTAAAATACAGCATAGCCTTTTTCCAAAACAATTTTTGCCATTCACTAAAAAAACTGTTCTAAAATACAGCATGTGGTATTTTTCAGAAATATGCAGAGTTTACCTCATGAAACCATGCAGTATTTATCTCTTTATCCAGTGGCATGGTTACAGTGTAGAAGAATTAGATCCCCTGGTTGTTTTTATTGCTAATAAAGAGGTAAGATGGTTTAAACTGTAATATGCCAACTCACTAAGTGCCTACATACCCTGCAGCATATGTGTTAATACAAATACAAGTAGGTGACTAGGATACCAATCACAGGGAAGCTGCTTTGTTTTAGTTATTTTATTTTGTTATATTTTGTTTCTCATTCACTACAGGACTAAGCAACTGGTGTTTTTCTATCTACAGGATTGCTGGGAACACTGCCCTCCATCGAGATATTTATCGTTCAGTAAGCATCCAGATTAAGAAGAACTATGCTAAAAGCAAATGGAGAGTAAGTAGTTTGCACATTATTGTATAATGTTGGATAGTTAGTTAAGTCCATCAAGTTCAACCAAAAGAAAACAGATAAATAAATAAATAAATAGAAAACTTCCATATACAGAGTCCTATACCCATGCTTACACAATATAGGCTTTGTCTGTTCACTTGTAAATAAGTAAAGCCCAGTAATCCCACTTTCTATAAAAATAAATTAAAATAATCTTGCATTAAAATATCATCACCTTCGCATGCAGTGGCACACTCAAAAGAAGGAAAAATTCTTAATTTATTGAGTAGGATGCAACAAATCTAAATGTAAAATCAGCAATAGTCTGTGATCTTTTTTTGCAGCAAGCATTCAATGCAGCAACAGTTGTTTATCACATGAAAAAAATGCATATGCATAACAGTCAGCACAGCTGTGGATCTTCCTCTGAGGTTAAGATTGGAGTGCCCACTATCAAAGTATATGATGCTACATCAACTCCAATCATCAGCACTTCTCAGGATGGAAGCCTATATGACAAGGATAGCTTACATGTCCATGCAGCCAACAAACTGTCTACTGGGAGCACAGAGACAAAGAATCTATGTAACCTTTGCCATGATAAGAACAATCCCAATATAGTGAAAGCAACAAATGATATCTGCGATAACTGTTCAAAAGATACCAGTTCAGTGGATCTTCACCAGACTCATTTTGAGCAAAGCAAAAGGGCTAATGATAATTCATCTCACCATAAACCGACTCAAGGCCAAGTTCTTCCCAAGTCAAATCAAGGGGTGCAAAGTGACCCTCCAAAAAAATACCTCAGGAATGTAAAACAAAATAGTGCTACACAGACCAGTCCAGTGCACAATACACCTTCAGAAGTAAATCAAGCTGGCTCCATAAATGATGGTCAGTCCCCAACAAAGGTCAAGCCACAGGCCAGTCAGGCTACAAAGTCCACTACTCTGAGTAGACCAACACAATCTGATTCACATTCAAAGGACAACCAGCAACAGAAACCTAAAAACATTTCCCAATCTCTTGATCTCCCATTGCCACCTTCTGAGAAAACTAAAGGACACAGCTTACAAAAAACCCCATCTTCAAATACATCTTGCAAAAAGTTAACTTCACCAGTTAATGTTACAACTAAAACTACTCAAAAGCCTCCTCCTCAAGCAAGTCCAACTTCTCAGAAAACTCCCATAAAGGAATCCAGCTCTCCAAAGATCACTTCAAAAAAGATCAGTGTTCAGACTTCTGTTCAAGAAAGCACAGCCAAGAAGAACAGCACGAAGAAGTCTAACTTAGATCATGATATCCTATGCATGGAAATCCCTCAGTGCAAACCCTTGGACTTATCTAATGTAACTGCTAAGACTGATAAGTTTTCAGTTCCTACTAATTTATATGTGGCAAATGGAAGCTCAAGTGAAACCTATGAGAAAGGAAAGCCAATATCCTGCTCAGAACATGTTCTGATGAAGAAAAGTCACAAGAAACAGTAAGTTATGCAATATTATATCAAATTCTGTATGGCCTGCTCCCCCCAAGACTAAAGCAATTGTGTTAGTTGCAAAGGAAATAAAGTTAGAAAATTTTAGGGCATCTATTATTCCCCCACATTCCCAGATGTTGAAATGTTTACATTTCTTAGCCATGTTTATTTTATCAGTGTCATAAAATTCTTAAACTCAAATTCATTTATACTTGTTAGGGGGATAATCTGTCACCTTCAACCTTTGTATTGCTATAGTGATTCTAAATGCCATCTTGCATGCAGATGAATTTATTAAGCTTATAAACTGAAATCCTTCACCTTCCTTGTTCTCCCAGGGGCTCAGCTACTTCCTCCCAGAACCCCTGCTTTGTGTTTATATTAGAGATTAGAAGGCAGCCGAGTCACTGCTGGGAGGTGGAGCAGGCTATGTGTGTGTTTCTGTACTGCCTAAGAGAATGACTTTAGCTCTTCGATAAGCTTTGATTTGATGATGAAATATTACTCCACAGTACTTAGTGTTTGTTAAAATACATAAACACTTGAATGTTCATAGCCTGTCCCAGGTTCACTTCAAGCAGGTGGGTAACCCATATGCTATGGTCTTCAGAATGTCTTCATTTTTTCCAGCTGCCCCTAAACTCATGTAATGTTATCTTATAAGTACATGTACACAGGGTCGTTTAAGGTCGTTTCCAGGCAGTTGTGTTTTTTTTTTTTTAGAAAGAAAAAAAATGCGTTCAGGCCAAAGTTCAGAGGCATTTGAAACGCCAAATGCCTGTAACAGCTTGTAAACGCGCCTAAACACCTAACTCAAGTTTAGCAGCGTTTTGTTTAGAGGCATTTGTCATTTAAAAAAAAAAAAGCTTCTAGACATGAAAACACTGCAAAACGCGATTAAACGCGGCATTTAAAAAACACGGCAGTTTTAAGCGTCAGTTTCTAGTTGTCAAACAAATCGTTCAGGTAGGTTGAAAAAGTGTCCCATGTACATTAGGCCTAAAAGTACTAGGGCCTGTCCCTACGCTCAGTTGGATAAGTAAGTGCTTCTTGGAACCTGGTTTTCTTTTTTGGCATTTCGGGTCTTGTCATCTGATGGGCTATTGTCTTTCATCTGAAGCATATCTGACCCGTATTACATTGTGTGCCTCCGCAAGTGGACCCCTGACCCAAACTCATCAGTAACACTTCATTAGTCCAAACAGGTACCCAGAACTGACACACACCACTGACACAGACTAATGAAATTGTGTTGGGCTAGCTGGTCCTAAGATATTTTTTCCATTCCCTGCATCAGGAAGACTTTCTGGCTTCTGTGGACGTAAAGGACATGTACGGACAGTTTTATCCAGCACATCAACATTTCCTACGAGTTGCTGTAGAACTCCTACACTATCAGATTGGGGCCCTATCTTTCTTCTAGGTCAGGGCCCTAAACATCTTGGGTGTACACCAAGGTGATGGCCTCAGTATTACAAGTAATGAGGGCTGATCACTAGAATCAATGGGTAAGTATACTGTGCCCAGGACCACTTAGAAGAGGTTAGCTTTAGTGTGAGTGCACACCATGCCTAGGCACAGAACTCTCTATAGATGACTGAGGACAGAATCAGGGATCACTGTGGTCTGGTTGGCAGAGTATGATGATTTATATATGCCTGGGAACATTTGTTTAAAGCCCAGTGTGAATGTGGATCAGTGCCTTATGGCTCCACTCAACATCTCCTGAATCCCTTGGAAAATTGGAGAAAAGTTATTATAATTTGTGAAGTTTGGGATTGGTGCTGCCCCCTCTAATTCTGCTGCCTTAGACATGGACACTAATATAGTACATACTGTACCTGCCACAAATAAAAGTTTTTGCTTTTGAAAGTGCTGGGTCTAATTTACTATAAATAAAAGATATTCACTTAGTAAATGTAAATGAGATGAAGCTGAGCTCATATTGAATACCTAATTTTTGTTCAAGAGAAATTGAAAAAAACAAGACTTTTGCTTGCACATGACTGAGGTGAAGTTATGGACACATTAATTCATTAAGCAAAATGAACATACTCTTAACGAAGTAAACATGTTTTATTCCTTTAGTAAATTAACCATATTTCCCGATGCCCACTGGTATTTTGCATTTTGGAAAATATTTTAAAATGTGGGCAAATAAATATGCCCAACAATAATTGTTTTTTAATCCAGCAATAATAAACAGAATAATTTGTTAGAAATAATTTATTAGTCAATATATATTAAAATGCAACGTCAAAACCAAGACAGATACATTTGTGATTTTAGAAAATATATTTTCTAGAGCTAGTAATTTATATATTGCCATATAAGCCTGTAGCATTGGGAGGGGACATATTCTACCCATATAGAATAAACTAAGATCACATGAGTTTAAGTGATGGTGGAAAACAAAGTACTTAGTGATGAGTCTCCGAATAAAAGCACAGAAAACAGTATATAAATAGCTAAGAATACCAACCTATGAGCCATTCCATTGTAAGAGGCAGAAGTGAAGGTGACTGTCTTTGATAATGTGCAACAACATCATCATGCTTTTAAACTAACAGTGGGATATAGAAATCCATTCTTATGAAAATGCTTTCTACACAAAAGCCTTTTGTTGTAAAAGGCTGCGACAAACATTTGTAAAAAGAAAGTTCTTCATTTGTGTATGGGTTCAGGGATTTTTAATAAAAAACAGTCATTCCAGCCTGATTGACCTAAGCATGCCATACATTTGCATGCATACTGAATTTACTAAAACACAATCAAACATAAATAGAGTTGAGCGAACACCTGGATGTTTGGGTACGGCGGGTTCGGTCGAACTTCACGGAAACGTTCGGGTTCGGTACCGAACGTTACCCGAACTTGACCCCGGACCCCAAACCCCATTGAAGTCAATGGGGACCCGAACTTTTCTGCACAAAAATGGCTGTAAAAAAGTCCTGGAAAGTGCTAGAGGGCTGCAAAAGGAAGAAAAATGGGAGATGTTATTAGATCTGCAATCTGTCCCTCAAAGCAGTAGTAATCTCTACCTAGTCCAGTATCAGATCGTTCTGTAATCAGATCGTTCTATAACGCAGGATGAGAGATCATTCTGTAATCAGATCGTTCTGTAATGCAGGATGAGAGATCGTTCTGTAATCAGATCGTTCTGTAATGCAGGATGAGATGTTATAGATCTACAATCTGTCCCTCAAAGCAGTAGTAGTAATCTCTACCTAGTTATTATCACTGCAATCTGTCCCTCACAGCAGTAGTAGTAATCTCTACCTAGTTATTAGATCTGCAATCTGTCCCTCACAATCTGTCCCGCACAGCGCCGGCAGCATCCTCTCCCTACACTAACCTGAGAGCATGTGACATGCAGCACTGTGACTCCAGCCTCATATAGAGGCTGGGTCACACGATGCACTGGCCAATCACAGCCATGTCATTAGTAGGCATGGCTGTGATGGCTTCTAGGGAAAACCAGTGAAACGCTTGTTGATTGGCTGCCCTGCAGCTATTCAACATGCGTGATAAAATACCAGAACCCAGAACCTGAACCCGGACTTTTTCTCAAACGTTTGGGTTCGGGACACGGACACCCGAAAGTTCGGTACGGACCCGAACTTTACAGTTCGGGTTCGCTCAACTCTAAACATAAACAATACATTTGTAGATATACAGTATCTCACAAAAGTGAGTACACCCCTCACATTTTTGTTAATATTTTATATCTTTTCATGTGACAACACTGAAAAAAATCACACTTTGCTACAATGTAAAGTAGTGAGTGTAATGCTTGTATAACAGTGTAAATTTGTTGTCCCCTCACAATAACTCAACACACAGCCATTAATGTCTAAACCACTGGCAACAAAAGTGAGTACACCCCTAAGCTAAAATGTCCAAATTGGGCCCAAAGTGTCCATATTTGTGTGGCCACCATTATTTTCCAGCACTGCCTTAACCCTCTTGGGCATGGAGTTCACCATAGCTTCACAGGTTGCCATTGGATTCCTCTTCCACTCCTCCAGGACGACATCATGAAGCTTGTGGATGTTAGAGACCTTGCGTTCCTCCACCTTCCATTTGAGGATGCCCCACATATGCTCAATAGGGTTTAGGTCTGGAGACATGCTTGGCCAGTCCATCACCTTTACCCTGATCTTCTTTAGCAAGGCAGTGGTCATCTTGGAGGTGTGTGTTGGCATTCATAGTTCCCTCAATGAACTGTAGTTCCCCAGGGCCGGCAGCACTCATGCAGCCCCCAGACCATGACACTCCCACCACCATGCTTGACTGTAGGCAAGACACACTTGTCTTTGTACTCCTCATCTGGTTGCCGCCACACACGCTTGATACCATCTGAACCAAATAAATTTATCTTGGTCTTATCAGACCACAGAACATGGTTCCAGTAATCCATGTCCTTAGTCTGCCTGTCTTCAGCAAACTGTTTGCGGACTTTCTTGTGCATCATCTTTAGAAGAGGCTTCCTTCTGGGACAACAGCCATGCAGACCAATTTGATGCAGTGTTTGTGGAGTATGGTCTGAGCACTGACAGGCTGATCCCCCCCCCACCCCTTCAACCTCTGCAGCAATGCTGGCAGCACTCATATGTCTTTTTCCCAAAGACAACCTTTGGATATGACGCTGAGCATGTGCACTCATCTTCTTTGGTCAACCATGGCGAGGCCTGTTCTGAGTGGAGCCTGTCCTTTTAATCCGCTGTATGGTCTTGGTCACTGTGCTGCAGCTCAGTTTCAGGGTCTTGGCAATCTTCTTATAACCTTAGCCATGTTTATCTAGAGCAGTGATTCTGTGAGTGTCATTGAAATTCCTAGCAGCAATTCTGCAAGCAGCATTGGAAATACTGAAAGGAATTCTGTAAGTGCTATTGGAAGTGCTGGCAGGAAATGATGGGAGACGTAGGAGCAAGTTCGTTGATGTAAATTATCATTGCATGCTATCTACAAACTTTATACCAATAAATACAGTATGAATGGATATTGAAACATATCAAAAAGTGTGATATCGTAATATGTTATGTAAACAAAACCAATTAAATAGATACTAAAGGTTCTTTTTTATTAAAATAAAAAAGTTATTAAACATATCAATTCTCTGCAATGATATTGCACAAAGTGGCCCCTTACATACTTTTTGGAGGACCCCACCAGCACTGTCTGCTCCCCCTTTCTCCAGGTGCCTCCTTAGCAAGCACATGCTCCCAAGTTGAGCTGTGTGTGTCCATAGACATACACAGCGCCGGTAAGCTGACAGCTGCATGAGACTGTGGTTCCTGCTGCTTTTGGTGTCTCCTGTGAGACCAGGAAGTGAGAGGAATGGTGCTGTATCTGGGACAATCCTGGAGCAGTGAGTGGAGCAGTGGCGGCTGGTGAAATTCTAGGATGGGGGACCAGACCCCACCCTTCCTGTTTGACCCCTCCCATTCTCCCAAGCCCAACCCCTTATAGATTCCACCCAATGTGTTAGGAGTATACAGCCCAGCATCACTAGATTATACATCATCGCCAGATAGGGGTATATACAGCATCGCCAGATAGGGGTATATACAGCACCACAGATAGTGGTATATACAGCATCGCCAAATAGGGGTATATACAACACCACAGATAGGGGTATATACAGCATCACAGATAGGGATATACAGCACCATAGATAGGGGTATACAGCACCACAGATAGGACTTGTGGCGGCATGCTCTGCACCACAAGCCACACTTTATTGAAGCCTATTAGAGTCTACAGCTCTAATGAGATGCTTCAAAGAAACCCCCTGCAGTGGTAATTCATATGGCCGGTGCCTCAAAGGGGTCAGCCGCATGAATAGGGTGTGGTCACAGGCAGCCATGGATAGATTCATGCTATGCATGAATCTATCCATAGAAGAGAGGGGGTAGCCAGGAGAGAGGGGCGGTGCCCATGTGCCCTTAATGGACGGGCCACCACTGTATTGGCCAGCCTTACTCTGACTGACCCTGCATGCAGATGCTGTGCATTCTGAGTCAGGCCCTGTCCACATCTAGTGATACGGGATCACGGGCGGAATTGCTGTGATTCTGCCCAAGATTCCAAATTGCACTGTAATCTTGGCAAAATGCAGCATACATGTTTTGTGCCATTCATTTTAATGGCACCTAAAACGTGGTGTGGTTTTGCCGCGATTGTTGCGTGGCAAAGCAAATCACACAAAGCTTATCGCCAAAAAGAAGTTCCTGCTCCTTTTTAGGCGACAGGCTTCATGTGACAATTGTGGCAAAACTGTACCTCGTTTTAGGTTGCATTAAAAAAATTTGGCACAAACACATGCATGCTGCTTTTTTCAGGATTTGGAATTGTGGGCAGAATTTAAGCAATTCTGCCTGTGATCCCAAATCACTAGATGTGAACAGAGGCTCAGAGTTTCTGCAGAGTTCTGGCTGCACATAAAGTGACCCCAGATAGTCAGCCAGTATATACTCATCCATAATACAGGGCTGGTGTGTCCAGAGGTCTGATTTAGCTGCCTCTAAATGCAGCAGACAATCTGCCCTGTGTACCCCTGTGAATGTGTTCTGTAGAAGATGATTGAAGACTAGAGTGGATCCAGCAGCACTCACATTAGTTATATTAGCACCTGAGTCAGGGAGGATGACATAGCCCCATAATGTGATGGATTTGGTGTGTTTTCCCCCTCCCCCCACAGATCAACTTCTCTCAATCCTCTCCCAAAAAGTTGTTTGGTAACTTCTCACTGCCTGAATGCCCGTTTTGACACATTTTAAAACATAGCCTGTTGCTGTGAAGCTCACCCATGTTCTTATCACAAAATCAGAGCACCACACCATGCTACCTGCCATGATTTATTTGCAGAAGAGCCGTTCCAGTGAAGCAGTCTGCCAGGAGGAAGGGGAGAGATCAGCAGTGTGATAGACTTTCAGTGCTCACAAATCGACCGATATCAGAACTGTCACAACTGCAAAAGTACAGTGCATGGATGGACGTCCTTACTGCAGCTTGTTCCTGTACATTGCAAACAACGAAGAGGAGTAAAGACCTTGTTTTTTTTGTCTCCCCTGATAACAGTCAAAACCTGCTCTGGGGAGGTTCAGACCCCCTATACCCTCTTATCTACGTCTCTGGGTAGAACTGTGTGTGCAGTCAGTGTAGGGAGAGACTTCCGGGGAGCTGTCCTCCTCACTGACAAGAGGGACACAAGCAGAGAGACACAGTATAAGCAAAGTCACATGTGCAGGTACTTTCCAGTGATGCTGTTGAACTGATACAGACCCCTGCTGCTGAGCACTCTATCTCTCTCTGGAAGTGTCCTCCTCCTCCTCGATCTTTCTTTGTCTCCTCTCAGGACCCACAGCCTGCTTACTCCATCCATCCTGGCTACCGCGTTCTCCCAGGAGCCTATGGTCAGTCTGCCCCTGGTCCACTCCACACAGGGCAGCAGTCAGCTAGGAAGTGACACTGGGCAGTGCAACAAAAAGCACCACCCAGTGCCCACCATCCTCCGGTGCCCCGCCAATTAGAGTACAGGAAAGGAGGACAGAGACAAATGACTGTAGAATGACTGTAGAGTGGGGTGGGTCCAGGACGCACTGTTTGCACCCCGAGCACGCCTAAAACACAGGCAAATAAGCTTCTCATAAACTACAGTGTGTCCAGGGCGCAGACACCTCTTACAGGACCCCCTTTTTTTTTGTGTGTGAATAGCTTGGGGGGCGCCCATGTGCCCCTTATGGGTGGGCCGCCACTGGAGTGGAGTCAGCTAAGTGTTTAAGGTAAGTAGGATAGGTAGTGAGGAGTTGTTCCTCAATGCTGAGAATGAATCAAGGTAAAAAAAAATTACAGAAGATTAACCTGTCTTAAAAAAAATAAAAAATGTTACTACTCTAAAAATTATACTTTGTTGTT
This sequence comes from Glandirana rugosa, assembly GCA_018402905.1. Taxonomy (NCBI): domain Eukaryota; kingdom Metazoa; phylum Chordata; class Amphibia; order Anura; family Ranidae; genus Glandirana; species Glandirana rugosa. The sequence goes on along the minus strand of BLSH010286103.1, from coordinate 1,458,448 downwards.
TTTCCTTTCAGGCCATTCATGAACGGCATCACAACTTCAGCAAAAACTACAAATTACACACACTGTGGCAGTGGACAGACAGGGGTCTGCTCAGTCATGTGACTGCACTACTGTATTCTGACTGACTCTGTTTCATTGTAAGTTGAATGCATTTACGGTTAAGATAATTTCTAGCTCAATAAAATGTGTCATATATATCTTATTAAGTTGCAGATCTCATTTTCCTGCAAACAATGTGTCTGGCTTCAAACCATTTCTGTGTAAAACAATTCCAAAACAAAAAACGTCTGTCCAATGTATCATGGAGATGGTTTTTAAGGTCTACTTCTGGGGAAAAGTAAAAATCCTCCTTTGTAGTAGGGCTGTCCCTTGTTTAGGTTTAGGGTGGGAAAGAACTTTTATTTGCCTAACCCCCATTCCCCTGGCACCCATCACTCCCCTATGCTTTGGTGGAAAACTGTCCCTCAGCGTTTACATGTCCAACGCAGGGACCTACCTGTTAGAGAGCATACAACCACTGAAGCACAGGAGAGAATAGGCTGATCTAGCCGCCTGCAGAAAGCTTGCAGAAGCAGAGGTTTGGGTAAGTAAAGGTACTTTTCTTAGTACCCTAGACATAAATACATATTTAACCCTTGCAGTGCAGGGGCAGCTCCACTTCCCCAGAGTTCAGTTTTAAGCAACAACTTGCACCTGATTAAAAGTCTGCTTAGTTAAAAAGGTAAAAAGTCTGCAGCTGGGAGAAAGAATACTTTTTAAAAAAGATAAGAATAATGGTTTAACAACACTGAAAGTAAAGTGGTAGGCTTGTGTAGCAAATAATTAAAGAATTCCCTGCTCCTCAATGGTGACTTCTATAGTAATTCCTTATTAGGACTATGCCGTTACATAGGACAGGCAATGTCACTCCATATTGCACTGTGCCCTCTGCCAGTAAATATAGAGAGAACCCCTACTAGCTCCTGCCAAGGTGCAGGATGCGTTCGGCCAAGATGTACCATGGCCTTCATAAATGCAGTCTCATAAACATTCTTATGGAACCCTTTGCCAGTTTACAAAGAACAAATTGGTTCAATCATACAGATCGCACATCTGTGGCAAGCAGTATGTTCTGGAGTAAATACCAGATTTTGTGAACCAATTTGTTCATCTTTATATTTGAACAATATTTGAGCAACAACATCTGCAAAGTATGACATATATATAGTTCATATGTAATACTGTGTAGAATCATACTTTGTGCATTTAAATAGATATGTATAACTTGCGCTGCATTTCTTACTACTGTACAAATTCAAAGATGGAAAACAATAACCTAGAATCTTAAGATTTAAAAATATGTTTGTGAGTTGACTAGCTAGCAAAAGAATCCTCATGACTAGAGTTGAGCGAACTTCTAGAAGTCCGGGTTATGCTGGTTCGGCCGAACTTCGGGACAAAGTCCGGGTTCGGGTCCGGACAGAACCCGAACTTTGTCCCGGACCCCGAACCCCATTGAAATCAATGGAGACCCGGACTTTTAGGCACAAAAAATGTTGTAAAATAGTCCTGGAAGGTCCTAGAGGTCTGCAAAAGGAAGGAAATGTGGGGAAGGGTGGGACAAGTGACCTACAAAGAAATGGGGACAGGGAAATAACTTTCAATATTTTTAAAAAAATAAAAACATAAAAAATGCAAAAATGGAGATCATCTTCAAAATGGGTCTGAAAAGTATTCATTAACATTAGAGGCCATAGAACTGTTCTAAAATCATCTTCAAACTGTGTCAAAAAAGTATAAATAAGCCCGGAGTACCCATATCACTGTTCTGCAAAATGTGTGTGTCACTTTAAATGAAACCGGGAATCAGTGCACATCTCTTCTGCACAATTATTTCAAGTCTGTGTGTCACTTTAAATCAAACCGTCAATCATTGCACATCTGTTATTCACACTTCTTTTTAAAGTCTGTGTCACTTTAAATGAAACCGTCAATCATTGCACATCTGCTATTCACACACATGTGTTCTGAAGTCTACACACGTCTTGTCTACATTACACACTTATTGTAGACAAGACCACGTCTTGTGTACACACACTTATCGTCTACACGTTACTAACTGCCAAAGTAAATT
>BLSH010286103.1:1443267-1456150 GCA_018402905.1 Glandirana rugosa | reverse complement strand
AGACGTTGTACCTCAAGATCAGAAGGGAGTTAGATGTTTTTATCAAAAAAAGACAGACGCTAGGACAACTTCTAAAAGGAAGTGAAATACAAACGATTTTTGTAACAGTCTTCCTGTACTTTACTTCTCTTTTGCGTCGGAACTTGTCGTCATTGTTAACACTGTCCCCAAACTTAGCAAAGGGTGAAAAGAAATAGTTTTTGATTTCTTTTTCCAAAACCGAACTTTATGTGAAATTTATATAAAAAATATTTCTGGGGGATTAAAGGATTTTTGTGAGCTTTACCGATCAGGGACATTTTATCTTCACAAAATTAATGACTTCTGGGGGACACAGGCATCCAACATTTCTGGGTTTGTCAAATGCTGAAAAGTCTAACGGAGGTTGCAACAATCTAACAGATGAAAGAGGCATTGGTCATTGGAAAAGTAATTAAAACACTTCTATTTTACAGGGACTAGCCATTTCGAGTGTTTTTAGGAAATTAGGGGGTCTTTATAAAAAATATATTTAAAGTGTATTTCAAGCCAAAACCTTTTTCTTTAGTTTTTGATAAAGAAAAGTGGGAAACGATTCAAACCCCTGTCACAATTGTTACTGCTGTTCAAGGCTGCGTTTTCTCTTCATTTCATGTCCTTCTGACAATGTTTTTAGCAAACATAAAGTGAAGGAAAATCTTCAACAGGATCGCAGACAGAAAAAAACTATTTTTGTAGATTGAGGGAAGACTAGAACTCCATGTTGCAGATTTTCCCCGTCTCCTATATGGTAAAACAGTTGCCTTAAAGTGTTACTAAACCCACTAAAGTAAAAATCAGTCTGTATATGCAGTAAAGCATGCTTGTTATACTCAGTGTGGAACTTAAGAGGTTAAACCTCTGCATTGTGTAAAAAGACCTACCTTCACTGATCCTGCCCTTCGTTTACTGTCCCCAATGCATCTGTTGATAATACAGAGCCTTGGAGGCACTCTGCACATGCTCAGCTTGGTGTGTATTGCTAGAGAGTATTTTTTTTTTTGGGAGGGTGCATGTGATCAGCACAGGGCCTATCAGCACTGGTCAAACAGAGGGTCAGGGATCCTGAATTCTCATACTACAGTCAGATTAGAGTGAAAACTCCTCCTACAAACTTTAACCAGTGCTTGACCGGACACTGATAGAAGTCACAAGACTGCTATATACTGCTGATGAGAAAAGGTATTTAGCCATTTATATGTACTAAAATAATTGCATTCCCATGTTCTGTGTACTGTGGGAGACCAGATATAGTGAATGCAAGTTCCTGGGTTTAGTAACACTTTAAGAATAGAAAATGAGGGAAAATCTCTCAAATAGAGCTTCAGATAGAACCAAATAGGGATTCTAAGTCTTTTCTCCGATATTCAAAAACTAAGTAAAGAAAAAAAAACACAAATACATTTTAGCTTTGTATACACTTTATTATAACATCTTGGTTAACATGCTACATTTTTGTTGATAGCAAAAATGCTTGGGTGCTTGGTTCATCTACATATCTATGTAGGACATCTTAATAATGGGCTTTGCTGTGCTATGGCCTTTGTTACAGTATCTATATTTACCAAGTTAGCTACATTGTAGCCATCAGCAAACACAGAGTATAGCCAAACTTTGTCTTCTTTTCAAATTTTGGACAGAGAGAAGGGTAAAAATCCTCATCTTTTTTTGTTTTTTTTGCTGTCTGTGTCCCATTGGGGAGCCGGCTGTCCCTTTACTTTCTGTCCTGAAGATACAGCAGGAAGTGAGAGGTTATCGCTACAAAATTATGATAATTCATCTCTTAGGGTCCTTTCCCACACACGGAGCCCGTTTTGACGGGCTCTGCTGCTCAGTGGGGATCCATCCGTTTATCCCCGCTGAGCCGGCGGATGACAGGACAGTCTCTGTGTCCATCATTCTCCTCTATGGAGGATCGGATGGACATGAACCGTCTGTCCGTGTTCATCCGATCCGATCCGCCAGACGGATGGAAAATAGGGTTTCCATCCGTCTGTGTTTGGCGGATCGGAGCGGATTGGGTGTCAGCGGACATGTCACTGCTGACATCCGTTGCTCCAGAGAGCAGTGGAGTGTCCGTTCGGGGCCGCCTGAAAAACTGACAGGCGGACCCGAACGATCCGCCCGTGTGGAAGGGGCCTTAGACAGATAGCACAAGAACATATGTCCTCAACTCTTAGGCTGGATTCGCACCTATGCATTTTTAGTGATGTTTGCATTTTGCAGATTTGCACTGCAGTCCATTTAACATGGTTTCCTATGGAACATATTCTGCAGTGCAAATCTGCAAAATGCAAAAAACCCTAAAAATGCATAGGTATGAATCCAGCCTAATTCTGGTGACAACTGTACATTTACGGATTTACAGTACCATCACTTTCTGTTTCAGTGACAGTCATCCTCAGGACAAATAGAGAGGGCGAAACTCCCCAGCAAGAACACAGACAGCAATAAAAACTTGACACTTGGTTCTATCTCTGAACTATAAAAAAATCCTTCATTGTGTAATGTAAATGAGGAGAAAAGAAGGGTTTTGTAGTCCATATCAGGAAAGCAGCCCAGGGTGAAAAACAGCATCCTCAATAGATACAGTACAGTCATAGGTGTGCGCAGGGGGTGTGTCAGGTGTGCCTGGGCACACCCTAATCCCCATGTGCAGTGCCGATACCCCCTACTGTCTGGGTTTTCCCCATGTTGCCCCCCCACCCTGCAGTGCTGCTGGCTTCCCTCCTCTCCTTTCCCCTGGCTGCTCGGGGAGATGTTTCAGGATGGAGGGGGGGCTAGTAAATAAGCTTACTGCTGTGTTCATTCATAACTGAAGCATAATAAACTGTGTTTACTATGCTTCTGTTTGTGAATGAACAGGAAGCCACTCAGCGGCAAGTACTTCCCATTCATTCACTGTCCTCTGTAGCTGAGGCTGCAGAGAAAGTCATGTGTGTTTGAGCTTTGGGGTGCACACCGTAATGCAATAGGCTGCGCACACCTATGAGTACAGTGAGTGAGTGCTGTAACTGTAGAGCATGACGTGCATTGCTGGCTGGATCCCCCATTGAAAATAAAGGAAATAAAGCCTAAAAAGAGAAACAAATGCAGCGACTTCATCTAAGGACTGATATTCTACAGCATATTAAATGTTTGAGGGTTTATATACTGTATACTTAAAGTGGTAGTAAACCCTCCTATCATTTTCAGCCAAGGAAGCTGCCATCTTGGCCTCTGTTTAATCTACAACTGCCATGATGCTGCACATGTGATCAGCTATGACCCCAGCCATTGGATGGTTTGACAGTTTGGTTTAGAGCACAACCAATGGGAGTGTTACATTTCCGGCACGTGAAATGTAACTGGTTTTTAAACTGTTAAATTAATGGGTTTACTACCGCTTTAAAGTCAAATTGAAGCCTTTTTTTTATTAGAATTAAAAAAGTTTATACTTACCTGCTCTGTGCAATGACATTGTCCAAAGTGGTTCCTTGTCTCCTCTCCTGGAGTTCCCCACCAGCACTGTCAACTCCTCCTTCTTGTCAGTACCACCATTGCAAGATGTACGTTATGAGGGCACCTGTGCAGGCACACTCCAGAGCTGGGCCGTGTGCATCCATAGACACACACAGCCATGCACCCAGCAGCTCCTTCCTCATGGGATTTGAATTCCTGTGAGACCAGGAAATGAAGAAAGATCTGCAGCCTGGACAGCGCTGGATCACTGACTGGATTCACGTAAGTGTTGGGGGGTATAGGTGGTAGGGTGAATATTTAGTGGGGAGTTTTTTACCTTAACGTAAAAATGCATTAGAATAAAGAATTGTCTTTAGAACCATTCTAAATGATGTCCAAATAATTTAAATGTTCTGTTGTTATGTGTCATGTAATAATGCGTGATTTTTTTTCTGTCAACAGAAGGGCTACGCAGTTACCTGTGTATTAAAGCCACATACTGATCTTGCTTCAGAAAGGCAGAGAAGATTGCTTTAACTTTCTCTTTGGGAGCATTCACTGAATATTGTGGGCATTTTTATGAAGGATATGGCAATGATTTTTGTCAAGAAAGGATTTATAGCTCACCAAGGAGACAACATCAGATCTATATAGTTCCATGACTTAAGGATCATCTCCAATCATGGACATCATAGGGGGGACTTACCTATGTGTACAATCAACTTCCTTGTAAAACATTTACAACTATATTGTACATCTTACTGGCAAAACTGCCGTGTACATAATGTGTATGAAGGTGTAAGAACTTTTTTTTTTTTTTTTGGTAAACAGTAGTGTTTTGTAAATGCATATTGATCTACAGTGACCATCGCAAGCCTTTCTTTAGTTCCCATTACAGTGGACTGTACAATGCTGTTGCACATATATGCTGTACACAAATGCAGTGTTGCCCTTAGAATCTGGCTCTATAGAAGCACGTTGATTCTACGTTTACCCATCTGCTTCATTTTAAATGTATCAAGTCTTCTGTCTCTGAAGGCTAAGACTTGCACTGATGAGGGTCATATAACGTGAAACATGTTTACACAGAATTCCTATTACTAGGCCTCTGCCGAACAGTTTTTCATCATAACAGTGTTTTAGGTGATGACAACACCGTGCTTCTAAAATTTTCCTACATTTTCCTGTACCAATACATTTTTTGTAACAAAATATAAAACGTGCATTTAAATTGTTTGGCACCTTTAAACAAATAGATCTCACAGCCTGTCAGGCAACATTGTGGTATTATGTGTAGTATAGAGGGCTTAGTATCAGCTGGTGCCATGAGCTAAGCATCTTTCTGACAGTATTTCTACTTACAGTACTTGTGAAAGAATTAAAGAATGACGTTCATAGGACAAAGGGAAGCCTGGCAGTTCATCAGCAAATGGACTCACTAGCTGCTTTTAAAAGCCTGTTTTATTTCTGGCTAAGAAATATGTTACTTTATGAAACATTGTTATCTAAGTCTTTGTAAATATAAATGTAATTTATTTGTTCTGCTTCTGTAATATGAATTCATTAATAAATATGACTTTTTATGTGGCAGAAGATTGACTTTGTCCTACAAAATGGCTGATACCAATTTATTTGAGATAAATATTGAAGGCCATTCACATACAGGTCATAACAAAATTAGGAGATTTAAAGAACATGCCGTTATTTATAGCAACCAATTCAGGGTAATTTTTATTTTAAAGTATTTTGTTTTTCAATAGGTCTTTATTGTTTTTAAGAAATAAAGAGAAAGCATAGATACAGGAAAAGTAAAGATATAACAATGCCATGCAGGGCAATGCAAGTATTTGAAATAAGATTTAGAGAAAGCAGTACCAAAAGAAAATGCATTGTTTACCAGTACATATTTTAAGGGGATCATTCAAGGTACATTAAGTCCTTCAAGCCAAGTGCTCCATGGACTCCATTGATTACTGAAGACTAATAGGGAGCGTATTTCATAACCAACATTCACTCATACATATCATGTGCTTTAATGATTTCAACTGCCTCTGACGGGTTAGGCTCTAAGTCATGTTGTTCAGTGTCTTGTGATAGTTAGCTGTGCTGCTAGGATAATATGGGGGAGATTTAGTAAAACTGGTGCACACAGAATCTGGTGCAGCTGTGCATAGTAACCAATCGACTTATTAAAGCGGTAGTAAACCAATATATTTAACAGTTTAAAAAACAGTTAAATTTCCGGCACGTGCCGGAAATGTAACACTCCCATTGGTTGTGCTCTAAACCAAACTGTCAAACCATCCAATGGCTGGTGTCATAGCTGATCACATGTGCAGCATCATGGCAGTTGTAGATTAAAAAGAGGCCAAGATGGCAGCTTCCTTGGCTGAAAAGGATAGGAGGGTTTACTACCGCTTTAAATTAAGCTTTGACAATAAAAGCTAGAAGCTGATTGGTTAGTGTGCACAGCTGCAGCATATTCTGTGTGCACCAGTTTTACTAAATCTCCCCCATATTATCCTAGCAGCACAGCTAACTATCACAAGACACTGGAACCATGGCTGTGGTCAAAATTGAATTTAGAAAGGGACAACATGTAGTCTTATATACCTTATAATACTCATTGAAAAAACCATCAGGGTCAGGGGATTTGCTGTTTGGTTAGGAATTTATCATTTTAATTGTTTACAAGACAGTGAATTCTACATTGAGCTGTAGAGCATTAATTGAGCTGTAGAAAGTTTAGACAAACTAAGTGTGGCTATAAATGCAGCTATGTTAGCTTCAGACAGTTGTGGAGTTGTTGGGCCATCTTTTATTTTATATAATGAGCAAAGATAATTAGCAAAAAATTATGCAATTTTTATAGGGTTAAAGATTTTATGGTTATCCACAGGGTGCAAAAGCTGTGATATCTTTGTTTTGGGTTTATGAGTTTTTCCAGCTTCATTGCCAGTGGAGTAATTAGTAGAGTTGGGCCGAACACCCCCTAGTTTGGTTCACGTCAGAACGCTCGAGCATCACAAAAGTTCAGACCCAAACCGCAAACCCTATTAAAGTCTATGGAATCCAAACTTGAAAAATCAAAAGTGCCCATTTTGAAGGCTTATATGCAAGTTATTGGCCATAAAAAGGGTATGGGGGCCTGGGTACTGCCCTGGGGGACATGTATCAATTCAATTAATTTTTTTTAAAAAAGATAGTTTTTAAAGCAGCAGTGATTTTAACCCCCCTGGCAGTATTCCCGAGAGTGGCTCAGGGTGAATTTTCTGTACCGAGAGCGGTAACCACGAGCCACACTCGGAATTGCATCGCTGGATCCAGGCAGCGCTACTCACCTTGTCCCCTGGATCCAGCGATGTCCTCCCACTGTGTCAGCAGGTTGTCTTCCGCCTGATTCACTCTGTGTGCCAGGCTCAGTTCCCTGCGAGCATCGCGTCACACGGTTGGGAAATTCAAATAGTGAAACACAGAGTAAACATACAGTACACTGTAATCTGTAAGATTACATTACTGTATGAAATCATTTCACATCCCCTTTGTCACTAGGGGTTTGCCCAGTGCCCTGCATGCACTTTTATATCATATATGTCATTCTTTCTGCCTGGAAACTTGAGAATGTCCATGGCAATCAAAAAGTGTCCCTTTACATCAAAAGTGTTTTTTGATCAGCTAGAAAACACCGATAGTAAATAAGAATCATTTGCAGAATTGATTGATACTGATTTGTGGGGAAATTCGTCATCAGATGCTGAAAGTGATGACAGCGACAATTCTGCAAATGAGCAAGTTTAAGTGTTTATGATTTGATTACATTATTGAATACATTTTATTACTATTATGTTATTATTTTTGATAATTATTTATAGTTATTTATTATATTATAATTTATGATTTTGTGTTTCAAACTTTATCATACCCAGGATGTCTACTAGACTCTTGTTTGGGCAGATTTAAGTGAGTTATTCCTAATAATTACAGGCCTACAATATAAACGCCAAATTTATATGCAAAAATCTGACATAATCATACCATCAGGGAGGTTAATGATGCTTAAAATGAAACAATAAAAATGAAAAATTCCTTTAAATATAGTGCCTGGGGGTTCCCTTCTTTATTTTGGAAACAACGGCTTGGGGAGCCAGTCTGTATGATCAGGCCACATTTTAGTGCACTCTGAACAAGATTAGAGATTTTTTGGATAAATTCTGGTGTCTCTTTGGCAGACTTTGGATGGAAATAACAAAGCTTTGCACCACAGTGAGCAAGCCCTATGTGAAGAAGCCAAGTTATAGTACACTCAGGCCCAAGATCATGAGGGAACATGACTGCCATTTTTTTGTTTATCAGTGTTATCCCCCCTCTGTAGGCTCATGTTACTCCCTTCCTCAATCTCTGAACCAACATCAGAATCAAGTAATGGCTGTGCATCATCAAGAAGCAAGTGGCTGATGCTGTGTTAAAATAATGCAGCTGACTCCTCCATGCATGATGCTGGGGCTATGGCAGGAATAGCTGTGGACAAGGAGGCAGAATAAGCTGCTATGGCAGCTACGGAGGAGTGCATACTAGTCTCAGCTTGGGTGATAGAGCATGAGGAGAATGAGGAAGGTTTAGTAAGCCAGTTCACCACCTCCTCTGCATGCTGTGGCTGGATAGCTTGGGCAACATCACTAAACAGATAAAAACATGCCCTGCCTGAGGACGGACCATGTCCATAGTTAGTCGGGTTGAAAAAAGACACAAGTCCATCCAGTTCAATCAATGAAAAAAAAGAAAAAATATACATAACAATACAATCTCATATACACAATCCTTTACCCAGGAATACAAAAAAACCCAACAAAGCATGATCCAATTTGCTATAGCGGGGGAAAAATTCCTTCCTAATCACCCGAGAGACAATCAGATTTTCTCTGGACTTTACCTATAAATGTCAGTACCCAGTTATATTGCACATTAAGGAAAGAATCCAGGCCCTTTTTAAAGCAATTTTTTGTGCTGTCCAGAACCACCTCTGGAGGGAGTCTATTCCACATTTTCACAGCTCTAACTGTGAAGAAACCTTTCCGTATTTGGAGATTAAATCTTTTTTACTCTAGATGTAAAGAGTGCCTCCTTGTCCTCTGTGATGACCTTAAAGTGAATAACTCAACACCAAGTTCACTATGTGGACCACTTATGTATTTGTACATGTTGATCATATCCCCCCTTAATCCCCTCTTCTCAAGAAAGAATAAATAGAAACCTTTACCTGTGGACACGGACACTGCTGACCCCCTCATAGTGGCATAGGAATGTCTGTCTCTCCTTGTTGGCCTCCCAGGCATGATGGGGGAGGCTGTTTGGTGCACTTTAAATTGAGGACTGCTGCTGACAGAATTGTAAAAACTAAAAAAAACGGGAGAACAACAGTGTCGCAGTCAGAAAAACTGCAGCTGACAATTTAAAAAAAGGGGGTAGGCACGGGACAAAAAAAAATTGCAGCAACCAAAAAAAGGGGGTATATAGCACTGTATAGAGAACTAAATTTTATGTAATGCTGTGTTAAACACTGCACTACACTAACACTACACTCACACCAGGGACATGCAGTCAGGGGAGGCAGGTGACATGTATAAAGGTATGGTTGGCGCAAAGAATGTACACTTTGGGTGCCAGCGGCTACTGGTAATGGACTGGGGTTCTGAAATAAGCAAGAGGGCTCATGCTTAAAAGCCCGAGAACAGTCTATTTGCAACTAAAAAAGAACAGTCTTTGTATTGTCCTTGGTGTAGTCCTATATACAGCTTCACTAGGCAGCTGAGTGTAGAGATTAGAAAGCACCACTGAAAACAACAGGCAGAGCCTCACCTGCCATGAACATAATAAAAAAAAAAAAAAAAAAATGATTGAGCTTCGAGGGTCTTAGCTCAGCGACCTGGGGTCACAGAGACCACTGGTCATAATTTGGGGCTCCTGCCACCTATGGTTCCAAAGATACGGGGCTCCTTGCAAAGCTGTCAGAAGCTACATACAGCACGGTTAGTTTAACCGGTTCCACACTGCACATGGTATTTTTACTGCGGCAGTGTGGACGAGTCCCGCTGTAAATAGGCGGCGATTCGCGCAGACACAGCTAGGGGGCAAGCGCGCGCCTCCGGCAGCACGCTATCGTGCCCGACACACTCCGGAGGAGTGTGCTCGCGGTTCGGGCGGACCCGATGTCTGCCGGCGAGCCACGATGAGCGGCCAGAGTGAAAGAACGGGGAACTGCCGATGTAAGCACGGCGGTTCCCCACTCTGTCAATGGGGACATAAGAGATCTACTGATCCCTGTCACTGGGATCAGTTAGATCTCTCATACCCATGGTAGCCCAGCACCCCCATAGTTAGAACACACCCAGGGAACACAGTTAACCCCTAGATCTCCCCCTGCAGGTTAACCCCTTCACTGCCAATGACATTTATACAGTAATCAGTGGACATTTAAATTTCTTATCGCTGAATAAATGTCATTGGTCCCAAAAAAGTGTCAAAAATGTCCGACATGTCCGCCCCAATATCGCAGTACCGCTAAAAATCGCAGATCACCGCCATTACTAGTAAAAAAGAAAAAAATAAATAAAAAACCCAGAAATTAATTATCATCCGCAAACGCGGCAATTTTTGCGCAAATCAATCAATAAACGCTGATTGCGATTTTTCTTACCAAAAATATGAGGAAGAATATAAATCGGCCAAAACCGATGAAAAAAATGTTTTTTTATATTTTTTTTTTTTTTGCAAAATTGTCGCTCTTTCTTTGTTTATAGCGGCAATCAGAAATGACGCAGCAGTGATCAAATACCACGAAAAGAAAGCTCTATTTGTGGGAAAAAATAACGTCGCATGACCGCGCAATTGTCAGTTAAATCGACGCAGTGCCGAATCGCAAAAAGTGCTCTGGCCCTAACCTGGGAAATCCTTCCGGGGGTGAAGTGGTTAAATAGAAGCTGGCACACGCTGTTTGTAGCAGACTGAGAGGATGAGCTCACAGTGCCTCTCCTCACTTCTTGTCAGAGGCATTGAGCTCAATGGATAGCTTGGAGCTTTGGACCAATGTTAAAGTACCATTGGTCCAAGCTGTCCAATAAAAATGCTGCATTGGAGGCTCTCCTCTCACTGCAGTGTCATAGAAGGGAGCATGCGTCTCAAAGACAAATGCTCCCTTCCAGCCCAGCTCTCTTAACTAGAAGGAAAAAACATGGGTTTATGGGTATAAGATTTACCCATAATCCCATGTTTTTCTCACACAGTTAAGAGGGAGAATGAGGATCTGCTGCTGCTGAAAAGGTACTGTTTTAATCAAGCTAAATCATATATTATTATACTATACGTTATAACATAATAATTTATTATTTATCTATTTACTGTAACATTACTGGTTTTAAGTTATAACTTCAAACTTCAGTAATTTGTATATTAAGCCACCTGCTTGAGTACAGTTTTTGAAAATATAGTAAATTACCTTAAAAACAATGTATAATAATTATTTGTATATTACTTACTTATGGTAATTAACCATTTCCAATTCTGACACTTCTCCCCTACATGTAAAAGTCATCATTTTTTTACTAGAAAATTACTTAGAACCCCCAAACATTATATATATATATATATATATATATATATATATTTTTTTTTTTTTTTTTTAGCAGACAACCTAGGGAATAAATTGGTGGTCATTGCAGCTTTTTATGTTACACGTTCTTTTTGGAAAAAATTGTTTCAAGAATTAAAAAAAAAACACTAACGTTAGCCCGTTTTTTTGTATAATGTGACAGATGATGTTATGCCAAGTGAATAGTTACCTAATATGTTGCGCTTTAAAATTGCGCACACTTATGGAATGACACCAAACTTCAGTACTTAAAAATCTCCATAGGCGACGCTTTAAACATTTTTACAGGTTACCTGTTTAGAGTTACAGAGGAGGTCTGGTTCTAGAATTATTGCTCTTGCTCTAACGTTATGGCGTATGTAACCTGTGTGTATCTGGCTCTGATACTAGCCAGTGCCTCACCAGCCACTGACCTCACCGCACGTCCCTAACTCACACTACATTATACTCACACTATACTTAAACCACACTAACACTACACTGACACTCTACACTCAGAGTCACAATAACATACTAACTCGCTAGTAGCAAACAGAGCTCTGCTTTATCTAGCTCCACTCCAACAACACACTGCAAAACATTCCTGTGGGAACGAACCTTTTATACTGTGGGGTGGGACTATGAGAAATGAGCCATGATTAGGCAAGGTCATCATGACTTTGTCCAATTATGGCTCTGACTATGCTCTGTGCCCTGATTGGGTAAATCTTTGCACCGGACCAGCGGTAGGTGCATTGCGTCATCCAATTAGGGCCCTAGAATGCACTGTGCAGCGTGTAGAGCATTGTGGGGTGCTCGGTGGGTGAACATTGCGCTGAGCGCCCTGCAAATTTGGGTGTTCGGCCCGAACTTTTGCTTGGCTCAAACTGTTCGCCCAACTCTAGTAATGAGTATGTTTTTTGGTATCTGGAATATTTATTAAAATGTTAATTAAGTAAAGATAAAGTAGTTCATTTCTAAGTTTGAATAACATAGAAGATACTTTGGGAATAACGGATATTTTTTTTGCCCATCCAGTTAATGAATTTCAGTTGCAGGGTAGTCTATACAATGCCTCCTCCGTATTTGCTCCTTGCACATAATTTTATGATACTTCACTTGTAAGCCTTGTGCACATTCCATAATAATCACATACAGAAGGGGTGCTGAGTAGTGTTGAGCGAACCCGGACTGTAACGTTCGGGTCCGTACCGAACTTTTGGGTGTCCGGGGCACGGACCTGGACCCGGACATTTCAAAAATCGTTCAGGTTCAGTCCGGGGTTCTGCTATTTTACTACACGTGTTGAGAAGCTGCAGGGCAGCCAATCAACAAGCGTTTCACTGGTTTGCCCTTAGAAGCCATCACAGCCATGCCTACTAATGGCATGGCTGTGATTGGCCAGTGCATCATGTGACCCAGCCTCTTTATAAGCTGGAGTCACAGTGCTGCAGTCACATGCTCCTTGGGTTAGTGTAGGGAAAGGAAGCTGAAAGCGTGAGGGAGAGATTAGAGACATTTTAGGATCTGATCCTGCATCCTGAGATAGATTACTTTACTACTGCTGTCTGTGCTGTTGCTCTGAGGACAGATAGCAGAAATTAGAGATTTTACATTCCGCTGCTTTGAGTTGCAGATCAAACTCTGCATAAAACAATGATCGCTACGATCGTGCTCAACGATCAGATTGTTGGACTAATTTGAGATTTCAAAACGTCTCAAACTCAACGAGTTTCGTCGCCATAAACTTTAGAGTTTAATCAGGTTGTTAGACTAGCAACTCGTGCTAGCATCGCTAGT